>RJWH01009612.1:0-21440 GCA_004363575.1 Solenodon paradoxus | reverse complement strand
TGTGTGTGTGTGTGTGTGTGTGTGTGTGTGTGTGTGTGTGTGTGTGTGTGTGTGTGTGTGTGTGTGTGTGTGTGTGTGTGTGTGTGTGTGTACACACCCATAGTGGCCTCTGCAAGGGTACAAGGGCACACAACTCTGACGTCTCCATGTCGGAGGTTACATGGGAGCAGGAATGCAAGTAGTGGCCAATGACATTTAAGCAGCCAGCAACTCAGTAAGTCAATGCAGAGGGGGGTCATAGGTGACCCTGTGAAGGGAGGGGAGGGAGGAAGGGAGAGAGGAAGAGAGACTATATGAAAGATGAAAAGCTCCTGTCTGTTCAATTAGCTTCTTTTCAAGGATCAGAGGCTGGCTGGCAGGCGGAAAATTCCACTCTAATGAAACAAAAGGGAGCCAGAAAGGGAGGCAGATAAAGCTTGCAATCTCTCTGTGCAGAGACAATAGTTCTAACTTCCTTAACTAGGGCATAGAGAGGAACCAGATCTATTGGAATTTCCTTTGTCATGGGACACATACCATGATGATGGAAGGGGTGATTTTATTTGGTATGAAAAGTCACCAAAGCACATCATGAGGAAGTTACTCTTTACAACTGTTAACCTTCTAATTCCATCAAGGAGTGAGATTCTGTTTTGGGCTGTTAACATCTTTTACACCTCTCTTAGACTTTGTAACAAAGAAAAAAGAGTCTTTGGTGGGTTAGAATTAAGAACATTGTTTAATGGTAGTGTGCTTATTTTTACTTTTTTATATAAATTTACTATTTGAGAGGTATAGCATGCTTTCCACATCAAATGATATCTATATCACTTTTAAAAGAAATTGATTATGGTTAAAAAGAAGTGACATACTCCAAAGACAAGAAGTGGCATGCAAATAGGGCAAGAAACATAAAAGTGGCACAAGAATGACAGAAATTTTGAAAACTTCTATTTTTTTTACTAATAAACACTTTTAGAACCAATCTAAAAATGCTGTCCCACCCCTGCCATCTCCACAGTCCTGCCCTTTCTAATTCGTTTTTTAGTGCCAATCAACACACCTGCCAGGACATCACTGGATCAGAATTCAATGACCAAGAAAATACCAAAGACGGCCCATAAACACGTACAATCCTTGCTTAAAGAATTAGTGCCTTTTGGAGTCAAGAAGGCCTCTTGGAAAAAAAGTGCTATCAGATACCTGAAGGAATTTACTTGTTAAGAATCTACCATCAATTCTTCAAGAATATTTCCAAAATTCGAAAAAAAGATGTCTTTTTAACTTTCCTGTGGGCTTAAAATATTCCATGAACATTGAACCAACATCACCAAAAGGACAAGCAGAGAAGATGATACTATTATGATACTCTTGAAAACTTCAAGTATAAAATTAACTTACCAATAGTAGATTTTTATCAGTGCTGAAGGCCACAGGAGAAATGAAGCTACAAATGCCAAGATGGGGATGGCCAGTGTCCCGCCCGCGATCACAAACATATTAACCACGTCAAGATCCATCCTGCTCTTTAGGCTGACACCTGCAGGGACTGAAGACAGAAGGGAACTGAAACTCTGCCTCAGGAGGCAAGGTGTGACAAAGCCAAGGGGAAAGAAGTGACCCAGAATGATATAAAGATCAGGAGAAAACAAAAGTAAGCAAGTGCTTTAAAAAAACCTCAGTAGGTACAACATGTAATGAGGATCCTTGAGAAGATGCTGGATTTTTTTTAAGCTCTAAAGAGCATTACTGGAACAACTAAGAAAATCTGAATAATGACTGGATATTAGAAATTACTGTATTAATACCACAATTCTTAAGTATAAGGATGAAATTGTGTTTACATTTGACTGCATCCTTGTGATCAGGAGCTAAAGTATTAAGGAGTGAAGTTATAGTGAACCTGTCAATCATTTTTAAAAGCTAAAGAGAGAAAAAAACAATGTGTATGTGTGTGTGTTTGTGTAAAGGGAGATGAGAGAGAAATAAAAAAAAATGGTGAAATGTTAACCATTAGTGAATTCAAGTGAAGTTTTTATGATATTATTCTTTTGACTTTTCTATAGGTTTGCAATTTTTTAAAAAAACTAGGCAAGATGAAAGACCTCAAAAAGAGAAATGGAAAACAATGTACAATACACACACAAATACATCTACACAGATTATCACTGGAAGGATGTACAAGACATCAATAGCAGTGGTTGCACCTACAGTGGGGAACTAAGTAGCTGAGTGTTATGAATGGAAGGGAGACTCTTTTTCATGGTCTTTTAGAATCTTTTGGTTATTTATCATGCACATAATTAGTTTATTCAAAAAACAAATAATATGCAATAAAAAGTTAGGGTTTTTACAGAGGTGCAGTACACTTTTTGATGTCTTCCTAAAGATGTGACAGACACACCTGAAGGTTATAATATGAGCTCCAGGAAGGCTGAGGCTATGTTCCCAGCCTAGACTGGGACCTGACACATTTTCATGTACTTTAACTACAACGAATCAGATGCTTCTGCCTTGGTCCTGTCTCGTGAACTCACAACATGGTTTACTTTTTCATGGAAAGAAAATTATTTCAAGTCCCATCATTCTCCCTAATAGAGAAAATAACTCTAAGGACCTGTAAGCCAAGTGTGGCCCTTTGACACCTAGTGGTTTCCAGTCACCTGTGTTGAGTTTGCATTTCACCAACATAAAAAAGAGTCTTTAAGAAAAAGTTTAGTAAATCATGGCCTATGATTTCCTGTGAAAAGAAGAGATCTCTCCCCATACCTCTACTCAGTTCAGTTTTATAATGAATTCATGATGATCCAGGATGAGCTCACAACCACTGAGTAGAGGTCAATAAACTTCCTGTTAAGGGTCATATGATAAGTGTTTCAGTCTTATGGACCACAGAGTCTCTTTCTCAATTATTCAACCT
Source organism: Solenodon paradoxus (assembly GCA_004363575.1). Classification (NCBI taxonomy): domain Eukaryota; kingdom Metazoa; phylum Chordata; class Mammalia; order Eulipotyphla; family Solenodontidae; genus Solenodon; species Solenodon paradoxus. The sequence continues at coordinate 18,541 of RJWH01009612.1, read as the reverse complement.
GCCACTGTAGTGAGAAAACAGTCATAAACAACATGTAATGAATAGATGTGACTGTATTCCAATAAAACTGTATTTTAAAAGGCAGGCAGCAGGCTGAATTTGACCCATGAGCTATCACTTGGTGGCTAATCCTAAAATAGTACACCAAACCTGTGAAACAGGTAAGGTAGATATTTTATCCCTTGTTTCATAGGCTGAGGAAATTGAGGATCAGAGAGGTTAAGTAGGTTCCCCAGGTCACACAGCTGATACAGTAATGATTATAAAACCGGTTTCTGACTTGGAGTCACTCCCTTTCTACCAAGCTTCACTTTGATCTTTTTCAAAGGAGCTTTTCTCAATCTCTGCAATTTCTTTGTTATTAAATACCCATACTCACAACCTCTGAACTCACAATGAAGATGTGACATCTCCATTTAGATATCTCACAAGAGATTTGGCAAAACAAGCCCTTCATAGCCTTGGGGAGAGACAATGTGTGTATCAGCAGGTTAGATGGTTTTAACTCACATACATAACACTCACCCCCACCCCCCGACATACACTCTCTCTACCTGGGTTCAGTCCTGACTCTGAGGTAATGAAAGCTGCTACCTTCTCAGGGGCAGAGCACCGTCTGTGATTCTGATTCAACTATTTTCTCAGTTGCTCAGGCACTGTAACACTTCTTCCAGCACAACTCAATCACTGGCCTGTCTCTCCTAGAACCAGAGGTTCTTGAGCGTAGAGACAATCAGCTATGTTCTTTCTCAGTGTCTAGGATTGCACGGGACACCAATGAAGTGCAAGTAAGTAATGAAAACTCAGGTACAAAATGGGTTCAATCCTGGTTTTTGGGTTTTTTAGGGACAACCATTCCCAAGGATGCTGTAAGAGATCTGACTTGCTCTTTCAGTAATTACAAAACTCCCCAGGGGATCACCTATTTAGCAGTGGATACAATTTACTATGTACTATTTATGATGTTAAAAAGCCTCACCATCAAGGGGAAACAAGCTCCTCACAGAGTGAAAGAATTTTACAAATCAGTTTGAACACTGTGGGTCACAAAAGAGTTTATAAAAATGGGAACTGTCAGCTTCAAAAGACTTTTCCACATGATCAAAAGTCCTTAAAAAATGGCTGAGGGACATCGTGAATTCTGAGTCTTGAGTTGTAGGAAGTTAATTACCTGATGTTCCTTTGACTAGGAATTAGAACATTTTATGTCCAAAGCTGTGTATTAATCACAGACTCTTAATACTGGAGATTGTAGCCCAAACATAAAAGTATAATCATTAAAGAGAAACCTCATTGCTTTGTCAGTGCCTGCTATCAAACAGTCATTTTGGATTTTTCTGGTTCCATCTTCTGTTTAACAGCAAAATTAAGTCTACAATAAGGAACTTTTGTAGAGCATGATCAATTTAGTGAATCTTGGATTTATTACTAAGAACCCTGCATACTTTCTTGGATGAAGTCAAGTACAGACAAACCCTCAGAAACTAATACTTTCTGAGTTTTCCATATAGATAAAGAGCAGGCGATTATTCCTATCTTGGCAACAGCCTTCATTTTTCAAAGGACTTTCCCCAGGTTTCCTTTAAAAAGGCAGCACTCCTAACCCAATAGGGTTTGTTTATAGGATACTCTACACATCTAAGAGGAAGGCTGGAGACAGAAAAACTAGTGATGAATGAAGACCCACCAATGACCAAAAGTTAACTGAGAAGTATACTGTGGCATTTTCCAAAGCCTAAAGTCCATACAACGGATGTCTGCAAGATTCAAGGAGGGGGAGAATACTAAATAATTCTTGAGGGCTGCACAGCATTAGACATCCTCAGAGAATAATTACTTTTTCAGTTGTTTTTCAGTCCTGCTTAGGTCAGAGGAATTTCAGTATGGTGTTATTCAACAACTGTCCAACTAAGGAGCCTCCAGTAGGTAAAGAATCTATTTAATATGATTTCTTCGTGCAGATTTTTTATGGGTACTTCCAATTTATGGGAAAGATACAAATTACTTTTTCAATTAATATGTTAGATGGAGTCAATTTAAAGAAAAATGCTAACTAGGTGATCCTTGGATCTGCTGAAAATAGTGATGGTAACACAGGAATGGTTATCACTGGGGCAGATTCATGTGATGGAAGGGTCCTGGCTCTCTCCTAGTGGGCTCCTCCATAATCCAGCTGTAGGACCTTGGTTTCTCATCAACTACATGAGAACACTCATCCAAATCATCCATTCTACCATTTCCTACTCTGGTCACTTAAAACATTTGTGAAATTATGCCAGGCAATTAGAGTAGGATCTGACTTGCCCCCATGAGATCTTGTTCCCTGTTATCTTTTCCCTAAAATCTGACAAACATTTGGTGCTTCATAGTGTGTATTGGCTAAATAGAGTAAAAAAGAAAAAAGCATTCACTTTATGTATCTGTTGGAAAGTGGCACACCCTAGGGCTAAAGAGTGATTTCAGTGGCTCTGTGACAGTGCGAAGCAGGTGATGTCATTACAGTACCATGGTGGGTAACACTCTACAACCAGACTGGAGTCTGCCTCCTGACTTCCTCGGCCACTTGTTAACACCTGCAGTGCTTTGGGGTCTTATGTCTGGATCCACAATTAATTGGATAGAAGACAGGTCAATGGATCTAGATACACATTACATCAGAGAAATCTCATGCTCCAAAATTTAATCTGGGGGTCAAGGGTAGGGCAAAAGATGTCAAAATTCTCTTTCAATATTCTCACTAATTTTGAAGACTAGGAATCCAGTTCCAATACCATACTCAGTATATAAAGCAAAACTCCAAAAATGAATAGAACATGAAACATTTTCATAGAATCTTGCCTTTCCTTAGACTTCTACGCACATTCCACTAAATTTGACAAATGAAGGTTCTGATCTCTCCAATATAATGATTATTTTTAACAACAAAAGCAACAACATAATAACCAAGACTATAGCCAAAGACAGAAGAGTGGCAGCCTCTGCCTATTAACTCGTCTATACCAGGCCCTGTGCAGGTAGTTCACATATAACCTCTCATTTTATCCCTCACAACAGTACAAGGTAGAGGCATTTCCTTCATTTTAAAGATGGAGAAACCAAGGCTTAAAAAAGTCAACAAGCTTCCAAGGCCACTTGGCTAGTAAGTGATAAGACCGGCATTATCTATCCAATCCTACAAATGTACCTAGCTTGTGCTACCTTTGCTCTCTCTCATGTTTTTTTTTTTTATAAGCAGGTATTTATTGTGTGTCAGTTATGCATGAGGCACAGAGTTTAGTGTCCCCATTGACATCCTTTGCACCTCCAGAACTGCTTTAAGGAGCAAATAACCTGCTGACTTTACAAGTTACCAGTTAGCTTATTATTTTAATAAGCTTATCTCTACTAGTGTTTAAAAATTATCCAGTGCTACTTACTGCTGTTGTTTGCTATATTTTCTCTAATTCTGCAATATAAAAAAAAATCTTTCCACAATTCCTTAGACCAGTTTGGTTCAATATTTACAAGGAACATTAAGGAGGAAGAAAAATTTCTACCACAGTTCCCTCAGCCAATACACCAGGTTCAGGTGCTCATTTCTTCTTGCTATAGTTCTGTAATGGCTGCTCTCTCCCATCCCATTCAGTCTCTCCATCACTAGCTGCCAGAGGAATCTTTTCAGTTCACACCAGGGAGGAAGCTGCTCTGGTCTAATATGAACTTCAATACTCCATACGATCTCAACTCGATTTCCAGTCTGGAGGACCAAATCTCCACCTGTGCTTCAAATAAATAACTCTTGTTCCTCTGCAAGCCCCATACAGCCTCACACTTTATCTTTCCTCATGCTGTCCCTTCATGAGGAGCACTTCATGTCTTGGCTGCCTTATGAATTCCTCTCTGCCTTAAGAGGCTGATTCAAGAGTCTCATTCCCCAGGAGAGCAGCCAGGTCCCCATAGACCCAGGTCTTCTAGACTGTTTTAAAAACTCGGAGTCCTGCTCCTGGTACAGTCTTTAAGAACTGTTTTCTCTGAGGTACACAGCTGAGTTTTGAAAACATCAAGTGCCCAATATCTTTCCACTAGACCTATACCCAGAACAGGTTACCTTGCAGAGGGCTGCCAGGGAGTTTACAGAGGAGACCCAGGCTTATTAAGGGCTATTTTTGTTGTTGTTGTTTTTAATAATTTATGGTGTAAAAATCCATACTCACTCTTCGAAGAGCACAGCTTTCTTTCCCAACTGCTACTGGTTCTTGAGATTCTGAAATCACAAGAAAGAAAATGAAAAACATTAAATCATACTAAAGAATATGAATGAAGTGCTAATAGTCAGCAAAATATGGGCAGAGTGCTGAACTCCCTGGCACAGGCAAAGAGCAAAGATACTGTGGTGTTATATTTTGCCTCTAGTTCAGGTCACCTCCCACTATTAAGCTACTTTTACCGGCCATTTCATAGTGTACAAAAGCAGGGCTGTCAGATAATGAGCCAGAACCAGGAGGGTATGAAGGATGTCAGAGGAGAACTCTGCAGGGTGACATAAGACAAAGCAGGAGAATGACCTGATGACTCAGGGCTGCATGGGGGAGACAAATTGGGGATATGAGCATGCCACAGTGAAAGGGGGATCTGGGGGGGTGCCAAACTTAAAACCCTAAAATGAAAACTTCCTTCTCCATCTGAGATTAGCATTTACGAAAAAGTTGTATTCCAAATGGGGATGGAAAATGAAGATAATATTTTTACTAGAGTGGTTAGTGAGAGAAGACCTCACAGCTCACAAACAGGAAGACACACTGGCAAAGACATCAAAGCAGAAAAGGAGAAGATGGGCAAAAGAAGGTAACTGCACAAAGCCCATATACTATTTCAGAGGAGTCAGATAGTCAGCATAAAACAGTCAGAACATGAAAGTTATAGAAAACATGAGAACTCTTAAAATCTCTCTACAAAGTCCTTCAAATTAATATATAAAACCCAGAACCCATAACAAAGAGATTAAATTGATTGCATAAAAATGGTTTTAAATGTTTAAATGGAAGGTTATACCATAAGATTAAAATTTGTCAATATACATCAGGAGCAACAGACTGATTTTCTTTATATAAGGGTTGTCTACAAATCAATAAAAATGACAACAAAAATCCAGTGGAAAATAGGAAAATATCTGATTTACGAGAAAATGAATACAAATGACTTCAACATATAAAAAGATGTTCAATTTCATTTAAAATAAGGGAATACATTAAATTAATAAGGTGATAGAGATCTTTATTTATTGTAATGGCAAAGAACCAAGTTGTGTAAACAGGCTGTGTTCTGAGGCTCTGAGGAAAAAAAGGCTGCCATACAACATGACAATTTACATTCCCATTGACAAACTCTATGGATGGCATTTTGATAAAATCTGAAGAAAGTTTAGATGCATATACCCTCAACCTAACAATCTTCTTAGAATTTATGTTTATATCTGATTATGTAAGAAAATGTTTGTACAAGATTACTTGTTACAGCATTATTTATATTGACAAAAGACTGGAAATAAGGCACATGCTTACTTATAGGGGATCTGATAGGTAAATGATGATATTAACTTTCCAAAGGAGTATTATCTACAGTCATGAAATACAAATAATATTAAATACAAATCATTAAAGTAATGAGGCAGATTTTTTTTTGTCTCTATGGGGATTGATCTCTATGGTAGATTGTTAAAAAAGCAAGGATCAGAAAATAGAATAGAATAACACCTCTTGCCTTTTAGGAGAGAGGAGAGGGAGGAAGAGAAATAAATGTTCTGGTGTGCCCTGGTGGCCTACTGGTTTAGTTCACCAGAGGCATCGTCCATATACATCCTGAGGTTCCTGGTTTGAGATGGGGCCTGGAGAAACAACCAAGATGAACAACCAAATATAACAAATTAAGAGCTTTATCTTCTCTCTTTCCACCTGCTTACAAAGAAAGAGAAAAAGAAAGAAAGAAAGAAAGAAAAAAAGAAAGAAAGAAAGAAAGAAAGAAAGAAAGAAAGAAAGAAAGAAAGAAAGAAAGAAAGAAAGAAAGAAAGAAAGAAAGAAAGGTTGTTCTTACATGTATGTGACCTGTTCTGGATGAACACATAAGAAACTGGTCATCTTTGGTTAGCACAAGGAAGAGAAACTGAAGGACCAGGGGCCAAGATGAGGGAGACTTCACTGATAGCTCTTTGGTTGTTTGGTTTTTCCTATTTAGTTTACAAATATATCTCAATGCACAGATAGTCAGTGGCTACCATACTAGGCAGCAAAAATATAGAACATTTCCATTTTCACAAAAAGTTTTACCGGTCAGTTCCAGACTCAGTGTTAAGTCAAAAAGTCCCACTGGCAAGAGCAAGCAAATTGTAATTGTTTCTCATGAACAGGGAAGAGCAACAAATGTGAATGTTAGGATGAAAATCTCTCTTTCTAGTTAATATAGATGGTTTGGTAGCTTACTATGATAATAAAGACTTGGGGCAGGCTGACCCTACGTGACTATCCAGAGGTTAAGTCAGCTTGGCAAGAACTTTAGTCCTTATGGGTCAAAGTCTAGCACTCATAGAAGGCACTTTCCATCCTGTTTAGTGATCATGTTGTAGTGCATGCTAATGTCAAATATAATGCACACCTGAAACTTTTACAATGTTATAAACCAATATACTTCAATTGAAAAAAAAAGATGTACATGCTGGAACCACACTTGATTCCATAAATTAGACATTTATTATCTCCTTTATGGTTCTGGGAGGGATACTGATAAAATCTTCACTTTGTTTGGCTTTGAACCAAAACACTATCTCTGTTTCCCTCTGAGGGTTCTTACTCAAAAACTAACCACACCCACAGCTCTCTCCCTTGCTTCTGCCATCTGGGCAGTACAGTGTTTAAGAAAATTCAGCAAGTCAGCTTGGTCCTATGGTCCTATGAGAATCCAGGAACAGGAAATTCTGTTACTAAATCCTTTGGAGAAAGGATATAGCCAGAGGAGAGAGGCAGGCAGATCCATCAGGGCTCACCTTATATATCTCGTGGCATAGCTTCTGAAAATCTTATTGGCCAAGAAACAAGACAATGAAACATGTAAAATGTGCCACCTAGGCCAGCACCTTCAAACACGTTGATCCTCTGAGACCAACATGTGGGTTGTGGTAATAGCCTGAAATAACCACCTGCTTGAAATCATACTTAAACAAGAAAACCCTACAGAAATATAAGCCAGTATCATGTAAAAGAGGAATTATAATTCACTTAACACATTACCCCCAGCACCCCCGCAAATCTTCATGCTCTTGGTGAGCCCAGAACAAGTTTTTATTCGAACACTTCTCTATGAATTAGTGTGAATGCATGTGCTGTCATCAGCTGAGATCACCTCTCAAAGATAAAGTGCTAGAAAGAGCATCACATAAGTGGCTATTTTCTACATGACTAGAAGGAATTAATATAGCCTTCTATATGGGTGTGCAATAGCAGAGGGTTTAAAATAGAACCTCGGTACCCCAAACATTCTACCTACCATTGCCCCAATCTGCATTCTTCTAAGTAAAAGGAAAAGCAAGAAGATGAAAAGAGAGTTTGTCATTTCTAAAGGAGGTGAAGTTGGCCTACAGTATTTTCTAACAGCAGAACAAAACCAGAATGTATGATAAATGTATGATAAATTCTTCCAGTTAACATTTGGTTAGTACTGTAGACAAAGAGGATATTTTTGTAAGAACATCTTATTGACTTCTCAAGGATCTCTTAATTTTTTGGTTTTCAAATCTCTCTCTCCTTACATCAATGAACAGATCCAACATTGCCAGATCTACATTCATTCTACATTCATACAAAAAGGAGCCTTGCTATAAACAGCAGGCAGACTTTTATCAGCACAAGATTTCTGGCTCCCAGCATGTAGTCCAGCATCCTGGTCCTTTGTGATCTGGTCCCTACCTTTTCTATAGCCAGAATCTCCTCCCCAGAGATCTCTGTAGTGCAGGAAAATTAACATCAGAAAAAGGGGACGTGGTAAAATCACATCACAATGTAAAATCACAGTGAAATCAAATTTCATTAAGAGTAAAACACAATTTTGCTTAGAACTTTATCCAACTAAACAAACAAACAAAAAAAAACTACTTTAAATAGCAAATACTGGACAAAATTGATATTGTAATTATATCCTGTGTTAATTTTTTTTAAAGGGAAAATGTAAGCAGGAATGTAGGTAAGTAGGCAGGAAGAGAGAGGAGGAAGAAACATTTATCTATTTCATTTAGTTGTTCACCTTGGTTGTTTCCTTGTCCCCCCCCTCCCCACTCTGACCTTGGGATGCACATGGACTACAGGGTATATTATGGGATACATGTGGATTAAGCCCTGTGAATTAAACTGCTAGAATTAGCTGTGTTAATTCTTAGAACAAAGAAAAAAATGTAAATTATCTTATAGTATGATAAATTCTTCCAGTTAACATTTGGTTAGTACTGTAAAGAGGGTATTTTTATAAGAACACTTTATTGATTTCTCAAGGATCTCTTAATTCTTTGGTTTTCAAATCTCTCTCTCCTTACACCAATGAACAGATTCAACATTGCCAGATCTACATTCATTATTGCTTGACATGTCATTTAACAGTTATCCCATATCACTTGTTTGATTTCATGAATTCCTGCTTCTCTCACAAGTGTTATAATTTCATTTCCCACTGTCTTGTATTTGCAAAACATCCTATGACCTGAGAAAGACAGATGATTAAGATGTGGATTCCCCTGGAACCTGGCTAGACACCAGGGTTGAAAACTGAGGGAGGGATGATGGAGTAGGAACTAAGTTTCAAAGTGGCTAGTTCATTAATGAATATTTTCCTGTCATAAAAACGTCTGTTTTCCGTCTGCAACCTGGAAACTGGGGAATCAAATACTAGATAATCTGACCCTCTGGTGATTGTACCTGAATCGTCTGTTTTCTCCATCCACCCTGCCTCCCACACACACACTCTCTCTCTTTATCCAAAAGATAACCTTACCTCTTTTACAAATCTTTCTGGCAGAGATAGGAATTATCTCCTTCAATTAACCTTCCTTCATTAGTCATTAGCAACCTCCGCTTCATTGTCCCTGACCCAGAGAATTTGTAGGAACTTCTCTCTCATGGCATTTGTGACTTATGCCTTTTATCACAGTACTGGTGAGAACACTGGCTATACCCACCACTAGGTCTTATATCTTTGCATCTGCCACAGATGTGAGCACACGCTGTGCCTTGCCCTTGGTGGGCACTTGGTAAACACCAAACAATAAATTGGAAAGCCAGGCATCAACAGGGCTGTCCCACCAGAGGCAATGCAGGTCAGTCCTTCATTTTGCTCAAGATGGTCACCAACAAATTGGACGTTCCTCATAAGATCAGTGGAGTTTTAGATGCTCAATCCATAGGGAAAGTTAGGATTCAGAGAAGTTAAGCAAGCTGGTCAATGTCACACGGCTCTTTTCTTCCTTTAACTCCAGCCCACCTGAGGAAGGCCACGTGGGATTTGATCACCCATCTCTCCACCGTCATTGTCTTCTTTTTCTTTTTTTTAAGGAAATATACAGGCAGGAATTAAGGCAAACAGGAAAGCATGCAGGAAAATATAGGAGGAAGAAGCATTCTCATCTATTTTTATTTTAATTGTACATCATGGTTGTTCTCCCTATCCCTGGGACAGGAACCTGGGTCCTTCGGATGTACATGGACTGCATTCATTGGGAAGCAGAGGACCTAACCATTATTCCATCAGGGTGCAACAACTGTCATTGTCTTCTAGCCTCCCCCTCTTCCCTGAATGATCTGCAATCCCTGCTACAGATTGCTCTTCCACAACTATGAAACTTTGGCACCATACTCTGTGGGGAATGATAAGGGAAAAGCTTAATTTAGATACTCAATGCCTTTGGCAGTGAAACAGAAATCTTGGTGCCTGGAATGCCAGGTGCCCACCAGTGAGAAAAACCTCTTCTGGAGGGGTTTCTGGTGACCTGCTGAGATCTAGGAAGCAGTTAATGGTCAAAGAGAAATTATGTTGCTTAAAGAGCGCGCTTCCCTTTGCTCGGGCGCGACTTCCCCGGCCCGCGTTCTGCAGACCGGGAGAACCTCGCCCGAGTGCGCAAACTCCAATAAAGCCCTGGCTATCCGACTTTTTGTCTAATTGACTTTCTTTCCTCACGGAGCTCAGAAAAAACCTTGCATTTGGTGCCGAAACCCGGGAGGAGTTGATGTCTGTTTAAAGACCGCTCCTCCTCCCGCTCCACGAGGAGACCTCATTGAAATCCCTCCCGTCCAGGGTAAGTGCCATTACCCCAAATTTTTGGTCCACAACCACTGAATCCAGGCCCCTGGGTACTGATACCGAGAGACTGCTCTCACGACAAATCGCAGCACTGTGTCAGGGTGACCCTCTGGGAGAGACTGTTCTCCTCCATTTCCGGGATCTGAGCATCAGAGGAGATGTCCCGCACTCTGACTCTCATTTTTCTGACTGGCTCAACAGATTGGGTTGAGGGACGCCAATTCCCTATCTGTTGTTCCTTGGGGACCATAAAATGAGGGCAAGAATCCAAACTCGATCCCAGCCTTAAGCGAAAGCGGCTGATTTTTCTGTCTATTACGGCCAGGCCCGTTATACCAGCCCGACAATCGCAAGCGCTGGCAGAAGGCACTTTCGATTTTGCTACCCTGATGGACTTAGACAATTTCTGCAGACGGACTGGGAAATGGTCTGAGGTTCCCTACATCCAGGGCTTCTGGACTTTGCGCTCCCGCCCAGACACCCGCGCTCAGCGCTCCACTGCCCGGGTTCTCCTCGCCCGCAGCGGTTCAGAGCCTGGCCGCCCTTCCCAACCCTCTGCTCCGGAGCTTCCTTCCTCCTTCTCTGACTCTCCAGGGGGTCTCGCCTCTCCTCCTCCCTCCCCCTATCAGCCCTGCTCCACTGCCCAGGTTCTCCTTGCCCGCGGCAGTTCGGAGCCTGGCAGAACTTCCAAACCCTCTGCTCCGGAACTTCCTTCCGCCTTTTCTGACTCCCCTGAAAATCTCGCCTCTCCTCCTCCTCCCCCCTCCCCCATCACCCCCAGCCGAACCCTCCTACTCCTGAGGAAAGTCTTTCCTCCCCAATCGGCTCTCACACTCACTCCAGCTCCCTCCGGAGTTCCAAACCCCCATCCGAGATCTGGTGAATATGGCATTTAAGGTTTTTAATAATCGGAAAGCAGAGGCTGAAGCTGCCCGCCAGGCACGCCTACAGCAAAAGGTAGCCCTGCAGACCCAGGCTATGCTGGCGGCTCTGTGGCCGGTGGCAATGGGGGCAAAGCCTAAATCTGGGCCAAAGAACACCCCGCCTGGGGCCTGTTTCAAATGTGGCAAGGAGGTACACTGGGCCCGCCAGTGTTCCCAACCCCGACCACGCACAAAGCCTTGCCCAGACTGCTGGCAGCTCGGCCACTGAAGGATGCTTGTCCCCTTAAGAGCTCGTCCTCGGTGTCTCCACACGGAGAATTAGCTCAAGGCGCGAACTCGCCCCTGGCCAAACGGGAGCTTCTTGGGCTCCTGGATGACTGAGGCGGTCCAGACTCGAAGACCCCCATCACCCTCGCCGAGCCCAGGGTAACGTTGCAGGTAGCGGGTAAGTCCATCTCTTTTCTCGTGGACACGGGGGCTACCTACTCTGTTTTACCGTCTTTTTCTGGACCCCTAGTTCCTTCCCAGATCTCGGTCATGGGGGTAGATGGGACCCCATCTTGCCCCTGATGGACCCCTCCACTTAACTGTAGCCTGGACGGGTTCCCCTTCTTCCATTCCTTCCTTATCATCACCAGACAGGTTAATGTAAATCCCTTGGGGCATGAATAGCACCCGCCCAGTGCCTCTCTGCAGGGGCTTGTGAATCTTCTTTCCTTAAATTTAAAAAAAAAGTGAAAGGTGCCTTGGCTAAAAGCTCCTATGAAGAACTTCCCTTTCCTATCCCCCCCACCCTTTTTTTTGTTGTTGTTTTTTAATTGCTGTTTCGGGGTCTGATTAGCCCGTTCAACAATGGCTTGGCCTTGAGGATTATAAGGAATTCCAGTGGCATGTCGGATGCTGTACTGGCTTAAAGAAGTAGTGAATGCCTGTGAAGTATATGCCGGGGCATTATCCATTTTCAGTTGTTTTGGGAGGTCCACAATGGACACATTGGCGAACTATATTCCTTGCTTGTGCCTTAGAAAGGTGGAATTTCTGTTGTAAACTTTTACTATTACAATGAGTAAGGCTTTGCCTATTAGTAGCTGATGAGATGGTCCCAACAAGCTGACAGATGAGTGTTTGGAGCTGTGAAGATGGAATTGAGAGTTTGTCTGTTTCTGTTCTGATAAGGGTGGTCTCGATGTTTCTGGCAGCATTGATTGCATGTTGAGAATCTGGGACAATGTTTGAAGGTTGGGGGATGTTTTGGGGGGCTCCCATGGCGGCGGCTGGCTCTGCTCGCTGCACGGATGGGAGTCCTGTGTCCCAAGCCTTGGTTGTGGCACCCCAGTGGGCTGCTTTGCCATTGCTGCTGCCATCTATGAAGTGGGTTTGGGCCAATGGCAATGCTGGTAGGATGATTTTTTGGGTGAAATCCAATTAGTTGGTTTTGAAGGTTGAAGAGAGTTTGTTTGGAGGGTAATGATTGTCAAGGATTCCTATATGGTCAGTGGCAGCTGCTTGCTGATCCAGCCAATTTTGGAAAGCCTCATTGATTTGTAATTTGGTTAGTGGCAGAATGATTTTCTCTGGGTCAGAGGCTATGGGCTGGCGCAACCTTTGCCGACCATAAAACACCACAAGACTGAGCTTTTCAAGATAAGTTTGCAATTTTTTTTTTATGTTTGTTTGTTTGTTTGTTTGCTGGTTGGGTACCCATTCAGTGATTTTTTTTTTTTCCTTTTGAGTTAGCACTCCTGTAGGAGAGTGAATGGTGGGAAACACTGATAATTGACACGGGAGAGCAAGGTCAACTTGATGGAGCTGGGCCTGTTGAGCATGCTGCTCAATGAGTTCTAGTTTGCATTTTTCTGCTGGAGTTCGATTGCTTCATAAGCTCCCCATTGCTGGAAAAGATCTCTTCCACATAGATTGACAGCTATGTTGGTGAAATAGGGCTGAAGAGTTCCCATTTGCCCATCAAGTTCTTGTAGGAACAGTGCTGCCTCTTCATAAACTAAAGCGGCCTGGTAGAGGAACGTCAACACTCTCCAAAATCTTAAAGACAAGTTGAAAAAGGGCTATACCCCTCTAGAAATTGGGACCGCATGGTGGCGCTCCCTGATTTTTACCACTTTGGCCCCGATCCTTGGGCCAGTTTTGATAATCTGTGTATTACTAATGCTTTCTGAGATTCCTCCAGGACAGGATCCGCGAAGCCTCCCGGGTTACCTTCAATCAGATGCTGCTCCAGACCAGAGCCTACTTTCTTGTCCAGACTGGGCCAGACAACACCAACCTCTGACCCCCTCCCCTCTACGCCCCATCAGCAGGAAGCAGCCAGATCGATCACGGCACCCCTTTAGCCTATCAAAGAGGTTGGAATGTTAGGCTGGCCCAGAAGGACAAAATGGCGGCCATACCCAGGAAAAAGGAGGCTGACGAAACCACACCTGGAATCACAGGACCAATCCCCAATCACAACGTATGAAGCCCGCGAAATTCTTTTGCTTAAAGAGCGCGCTTCCCTTTGTTCGGGCGCGATTTCCCCGGCCCGCGTTCTGCGGACCGGAGAACCTCGCCCGGGTGCACAAACCCCAATAAAGCCGTGGCTATTCGACTTTTTGTCTAATTGACTTTCTTTCCTCGCAGAGCTCAGAAAAAACCTTTCACAACTCAGTTCCCAAACTCATTCACAAACAAGGTTTGAATGCTATTCTGGGTATATTACCAGACAAACAACCAATTCCAAGAGCCAAATAGCTCAATGGTTTCTGGAAAATTGCCTAATAACAAAGGCTGCTGTTACTTTAGGTAATTGCTTCAGAAGAAGATCCCAACCTGTACAGTTTATGAACTTCTGTCCACATCTTCTGCAGGCCCTATGCCTGTGAGTTAGCAGTTTCCTTGGTGTGGCCCTAATGGCAACCTACATGGCTTCTGGGATAAGGAGCCTAGAATATGATCAGAAGGGTTTCTGAGGGTCTGGTTTAGACTATCATGGAAACTTCTTTGAAGAGACAACTACATTCAAGGTCAGAAAGGACTCTGGTTTGCAAAAATTATATCTAGACCAGGGTTTCCTAACCATGGCACAACTGAGATTTTGATTTGAATAATTTTTTGTGGCAGGGGTTCCACATTAAAATACCCCAACCTGGTGCAACCTGGGGAGCAGGAGTTAGTCAGTCTCCTCCAAAGGAGCAAGCCACATACCCCTGGGTCACAGTCCTGGCCCCAAGGGACAGGGGTGAGATATGAACAACTAAATAAAAATAAAACAAAGAAGCTTCTTCCTCCTCTCTCATTCTCCTTGTCTTTCTACTCACCTTCACTCCTGCCTGCTGTTCTTAAAAAAAAAAAAAATCCACACCCTCAACCCAACCCTGAAACTTTTAAAAATACTGAGTCCTGGGTCCCACCCACCGGAAATTCACAGGCCTGGGCATGTACTTGTTCTTTTTTCAAGTTGACTAGGCAGATCTAACTTGCAGCCAGGGTGGAAAAGCACTGCTTCAAAACATTTCCTTTGATTTCACCCTCTCCCTCATCTTTTGAATATGGAAGTGTTAAAAGTCATTGAGTGGAGAGACAAAAAGACACTAAGGGGATTTTTTTTTTTTTTCCAGGCAGGACTGAAGGTATAGAAGGCAAGCAGGCAGAGAGGAGGAAGAAGCACTTTATTTCCTTTTCATTTAGTTGTTTGTACTTGTTGCTCCCCCACCCCAGACCAGACTTGAATGCAGGAGCACGTGGCCTGCATCCTTCAGAGGCAATTGATCAAACCACTACTCTACAGGGGCATGCCAAGGGGGCTTTTTAACAAACCCAATATGACAATGAAACATGCTCCGTACTCTTCATTTCTTGGCCTGTATATGACTTGCCAAAAAAAAGAACAAAAACAAAAACAGAACTTAATCCCATAATCAAGTCGCTTTCCCATGGCCTTATTGATCTACAGGGCAGCCCTATAGAAATTTCTGCAAGTATGGAAATGTTCATTCCTACTCTGCCTAATCAGGAGCCTCCAGTTGACTATGGAGCACACATGAATATGACTAGTGTGACTGGGAACAGAATTTTGAATGTTGTTTTATCTGAATGAATTTGAATTTAAATAGCTACATGTAGCTAGTGACCACTGTGTTGGACAGTACAAAAAAGTGTTTGTCCCTATAACAGAAATAAAGAGAAGTCCCATAGTCTACTACATTCCATTAACCTGAAATTCGTAAAATGTTGTCTTAAAATATCAAAACCCAACAGTCTTTAAATTATCAAATGGGATCCTAACGTATTCCTATAAACAGTCAATTTAGGAGAAATTTTTAAAAATTATTTTTCTACTTCAGAACTAGTTTCCCAGTCTATTGTAAAAATTTAGCTTTGAAGGAGACATTCTGGGCCTTTCTTTGGAATGTTTATCACTGTAATAATTGATCTAGTCACCAAAATAACCAGGAGTTGGTGCAAGTGACAGAAAAAATAACTGTACTCTTCACTGCTACTAGCAGACTTGAACAGCGTGTTCACCCTTGCTTTCCTTTCCTCCAAATCCGAAGACAACTTTTGACTCTTGAAAGATTTTTTTCTCTGGGATCCACAAGGAAAGAATGCCAATCAGACAAAAAGTCGAATAGCCAGGGCTTTATTGGGGTTTGCGCACCCGGGCGAGGTTCTGCGGTCCGCAGAACGGGGCCAGGGAAGTCGTGCCCAAGCAAAGGAAAGCGTGCTCTTTAAGCAACATAATTTTGCGGGCTTCATATGTGGCAGTTGGGGATTGGTCCTGTGATTCCAGGTGTGGGCTTCGATCCCTCAGTCTGACTGTCAGCCACCTTTTTCCTGGATATGACCGTTTTGTCCTTCTGGGCCAGCCTAACAACTCTAACCTTTGTTCCCAAGATAGGCCTGACTCAACATTCATTGCAAAAACCAAGGTCACTGCTAAGGGCAGGGTTTTTTTTCCTTGTATTACTTTTATAATTATATGCAACTGCATAAAACTGCATCCACACATTCACTCCATGTGTGTGGATTCTCACAGAAATCAAAACTCATACATTTTACAACTAAAAATGACAAAGCAGTTGTATCTTATTGCAAAGCCAATAGATGGCATACAGTTGAAGAAAGTCACAGAGGCCTTTCTGAACACAAAAAAAGCTGTGTACCCCACCCCTTCTGGGTCCAAACTCCCTTTGACTCACCTCTAAGCAGTGTGAGCCACTGAGTAATGAGTATTTTTCCCATAATACAAAGTGATGGTTAATTACTGCTCCACTTTTCATAACTGCTGATACATATTGAGTGTCTACCACAGGCTAGGCCTTGTGCTTTACTTTAGCTAAAGCTTACCACTGCCTTTTGAAACAGGTACTATTATTGGAAAGTGAAGCTCAGAGATGTTAGGTAACAGTTATCAAGTAGAGGTGAATTTGGACCCACCTCTCTGATTTTCTGATAATACTTTGGATCATGAACAAAAACAAGCGTACAATTTAATCTTAGATACCAAGCTGAGCCACTCTCCCTGCGATCAGGAACTAACTGAATAAAGAGTTTAACACTGCAGGGTTCAGAAATCCTGGGCGTTATACCACTTTGATCTTCCCCATGGACCTCTTGCTGTGTCCTGGGGCTTTACTAGTCAAGTGAGAGAACAGGTCTTGGGAAGTGTGTTTGATCCTGTTGGCACAAAAGCTCCCAAGAGGACAAGACAGAGGAATGCAACAGAACTTTCCAAATGCTATAATGGGGATGGGAGATAGTGGAGAGGGGAGAAATGAACAATGTTCTGTTGGGGAGAGGGGTGAAATCAGAAGAATATTCCCAGAAAGGACAGTTGAGCTGAACCCGAAGAGGTCAGGAAGATTTAGCCATCAGTTTCCAGAAAGGGTAATCCCAAGAAGAAACAGCCTAAACAAAAGGAGCAGCTGGAAAGAATAGGTTTTGACCTGCCAGGTTACAGCAATGGAAAGAGGGAACGGGGAAGTCATGATGTAGGGTGGATGAGGCAGGTCTCCAGGGGCCTAAGGTGATGGGCCTGGAAAGCTCATTAGCAGATCTGTTTTGCATCCCACCTCAGGCACTTTTGAGCTGTGTGGCCTCTAGCAAGTCTCTCTTGCTGACTAGGCATCCATCCCTTTGAGGACACTGAGGACCCCCTTTCTGGTGTGAGAATCTAATTTTAGAAAACTAATTGGTGCTAGGAACACAGTTATTAATTTCACATTTTCACTTCCTATATTATAAAAATATTGTTGATAAAAAATGTTAGTTGAGTAAAAATTAAGTCCAGTGGTTCAGAATAGACACGTTGAGGTCAGACTCCTGTGTCCTGGGAAGGGTACCCCCACTCTCTGGAGGCCTCACATTCCTCCTCTGAAAAAATGAGCATAGCAGTGGGACTAATTCATGGGGTCACTGGGAAGAGTAAAGCAAGTGATCTTTTTAAGATGCTTAGGACAGGGCCTGGCACCCAGGATTTTCTTATTCTATGTCAACTAGTATTAAGAACAATTTTTAACTCCTAGCCTAATGGAGTCAGCCATTAGGGATTTCTGAGCAGGTAGGGGGTCCCCAGTTGAGACTTCAAAACAACTCATCCTCTGGGGCACAAAATGGCTCAAAATACTATTTCTGGATGCACAGCCTCCAGATGCCCCGGTACCATTTTCTGCCCTACCTACCACACTCTTTCAACTTGGCTTCCTCCACTCTGGGTTCGGAGATGCAAATATTAACACTTGTTCTGCCCTGCAGCAGGCATTACACAACCCGCATTCCACAACCGCCAGGAGGCTCTCAGAAGCGAGGATACTGGGGTAGCAGGCGGGCACCGGGCTGTGAGAGAGGTTGGACCGGTAACCAGACTCGCCGGTGATGAGGACAAAGAGCGGCAGAAGTGCGCGGGAGTTGTGGCAAGCTAGGGAATGGGGAGCCGGAAAGCTGCTGGGCGCAGGCACTGACTCGGAGAGGTCTTGAGGGGTGCAGACGTCTGGGGCGGGCCGGAGAGAAGTGGCAGCTGCTAGGAAGTGAGCTGCTGTCCTTGCCCAGGAAGTGGGAGGCAAGAGGGTACAGAAGTCTCCCCACGAAGAGGGGCGCTGAGGGCAGGTGCCGGAGAGAGGAGGGAGGAGGCGGAATAGGAGAATGCAGATCCCTGACCCATCCTCACCTTGTGCCCGGGCTTAGGGAGGCTGGCAGCCCAGACCCGAGGGGTGGGGGAGGGGAGAGACAGAGAGAGAGAGAGAGAGAGAGAGAGAGACAGAGACAGAGACAGACAGACAGAGACAGAGTCAGACAGAGACAGAGAGAGACAGACAGAGACAGAGACAGAGAGACAGAGAGAGAGAGAGACA
>RJWH01009611.1:0-21509 GCA_004363575.1 Solenodon paradoxus | reverse complement strand
TGATGATGGTGGTGGTGATGGTGATGATGATGGTGGTGGTGATGATGGTGGTGGTGATGGTGATGATGATGGTGGTGGTGATGGTGGTGATGGTGGTGGTGGTGGTGGTGATGGTGGTGGAGATGATGGTGACAATGGCGATGGCAGTGGTAGTGATGATGGTCTGCACTCGGAGCAGCTGCACATGAAAATCAGGTGTGTAGTTACAAAGAAAGGAAAGAGCCTCACGCTGCAGCCCTCCTCTGGGGATTCTGGTTTTCTTTGTCGATGGTGGAGCCTAGGTACCTGCACTTTCTACAATACACTCCTTCCCTTTGCTGCTGTCCTGAAAAGCTGTTCCCGGCCTCCCCCCATGGAGGCTGACCTTCCCTTCCAGGCAGAGGGGCTGGTATGCGGGGACTCTGGACAAGGTGTGGCTGCGCCAACCCCACCAGAGCGGCCAGGGGTGGGGCTTTGTAAACCTCAGAGACCAATGGGCCAGAGGGCAGCACCTTTGAAATCAGAGCCTCCAGGGCGCCAATCCCTACTCCAGCACTTGTAGGGTAGGGGTCCTCTCTGAACCCAGTGTCCCCATCATAGAATGCGGTGACGGAAGTCCAAGTCCGTGAGGACGCATAAGGTGCATGCGACCCTGGCCCTCGCAGACACCGCTCCCCGGGTGACCCCCGCCCGCCCACTGCAGGAAACCAGGAAACGGGGCTCTAAATAGACTAAGCAGGAGCAGGCTGTGGGGGAGGCTGGCTGGCTCCTTCTCCTGCATTTATGGCTGGTGCTCTGGGGGCCTGTGTGAGGGGGAGTACAGAAGACTGACTATCAGGAGACCCACATCGGCCACACACAGGCCCACAGGAGACAGACAGGGGCCAGGGATGCGTCGTCAGGGCTCCGAGGCCAGAAGGACAGCTCACCCCAACGACGTGCGACCTGCCCTGTAGCATGTCGCCAAGGCCTCTGCTGGGGGAACCAGGTAACTCCCTGGGGGGCTGCTGGCATCCACTGGGGTGTCATTCTCTGGCAGACAGGAGTCTGGGAGAAAGGGGTCACGGCGGGGCGGCTTCGAGAGAGGGCTCACCTGTCCAACAAGGACACCGGCTGCCTCTTTGCTGAGACCTTGCCGGCTGGCACCTTCCATCTGCACCGACCTGAGACGGCCTCTGACGGGGAGGAGGTGGAGGTCTTCGGGGCTGGGTGTCAGCTCCATCCACCCTGGCCCCTCACAGACCTTTGCTGATGCCCTATGCACCTTGGACGGGGCACGAAGTCCCTGAGGGTTCATGTGCTCAGTGGGACAGGCCAGGTCTGGGGGCAGTGGGGGTGTCCCAGGAAGGCCAGGTCTGGACGGCCCCCAGGAGGCCACAGTGAGCATTCAGGACCCAGGGGAGGGGCCTCCCATGGGACACAGTCCCCCACAAGGGCAGGGAGAACACAGGGGACCAAGAGCACCCAGGGTCCAGCCCGGCCCTCCCCGGCTGCCCAAGAGGATGGGGGGGGTGCCCACTGTGGGTCCATTGTGGGCAGCGGGAGAGGAGGGGACGGTGCGGGGGGAGCCTGCCTGGGGGAGCTGAGAATCCCTGGACTCGGAGAGAGCACACTCTAAGGTGAGATTTAATAAGAGGACTGGGAAGAATAAATTCTATTACACAATTTTATTTCACAGCCTCCCCTGAGTTGAATAGCAAATGCCGACGCAGGGCTCGTGTTATAAATAGAAGAGATTGCAGGGTGGAAGTCTGGGGACTGCCTTGCCACCCCCTCGTTCTGCAGGTGGGAAATGCCAGCATTCGTTCCTTTGTCCCCGGGGGGCTCGGAACAGGCTGGGAGGAAGGTGGGTAGCTGTCCTTCGAGTGGGGCCCTGTGCCTACCAGGCCCCCAGCCTTCAGAGTGCGCCCGGCAGCCCCTCCTCCCTCCGGCACTTCCCCCGACCCGACACTGGGCGGCATAGTGGGGTACATGGGGTGCAGCGCTGTGGTGCTCAGGAAGGGCACCCCGACCCCGGGGTAACACGTGGGAGCTAGACCTGCAGGTTCAGGGGGACTGCAGCGGGTACACACGTCAGGACAGGTGTCCAGCAGCACTGGCAGCAGCGGTGACAGCCCTTTGCACGGGGTGGGAGGGAGCAGGTGCCCGCAGGCACAGGCGGGGTCATGAGGACCTGCTGCCCACAGGCGCACACCCCCGTGAGACCTGGGGCATCTAGAAGCGGAGCAGGAGCTGTGGGGACGGAGGCCCGAGGCTGTGGTGGCCCAAGCTGGGCTCCTCTGGGTGCGGGAGTCCTGCCAACCCCATCGGGGCTCCCGGCCCCTCTGCACGTGCTGGGCTCGGGGGCGTCCCTGAACGCCCACCTCCCCACCAGCCCCAGCTTTGACGGCGAGGGCTCGGAGACCCCACCCCAGCACCCTACTCTTCTGTGGCAAATAAATCATTTTAAATAAGTGGGGCATCCGATGAGCAGAGACATTGCAGTAATTCAGAAATAGCCTCCAACTCCAGCTGTTAGAGCAATAAAATCAGAAACAGCCCATGTTTTGTTTGGAAATACACTCTGCAAAACACTTCGAGGCTGTTTTTATCCCTGAATCTGCGCAGGTCCTCACAGGGGCTGGGAGAGGG
Source organism: Solenodon paradoxus (assembly GCA_004363575.1). NCBI lineage: Eukaryota > Metazoa > Chordata > Mammalia > Eulipotyphla > Solenodontidae > Solenodon > Solenodon paradoxus. The sequence goes on along the minus strand of RJWH01009611.1, from coordinate 18,899 downwards.
GCCGGTCCAGGCCGCCCTGCTAGCCACGCTCAGGTGCTGGGTGGCCCGGCGGGGTCACGGGCAGGCAGGGGGCCAGGGCCGAAATGCTGCGCTGGGGGCTGAGCTCTACTTGACAATATTTGTTTGGTGTCCAAGTGCCACGGCAGGGCCACGTGCTGGAGGGTCCCACACCCAGTATGAGCAGAAAAACGGGTCACTCCTGAGTCTGCTCACCGCCTGGCAAGTCATGACCTTGAGCACGGGAGTCTTGTCCTCAAGGACATCCTCTCTGAGCTGCTGTTCTCTGTCCCCAGGGTGGGTCTGATGTGGCCCCAGGCTGCAGTGGCAGCCACCACCCGCCCCAGAGCTCACTTGGCCTTGGCGACCGAGGGGACCCTCCTTCCTCCACCCTGGAAAGGGGCCAGCCAGACCATGGCCCCTGGCCCACTGCTCCTCCTTGCTTCCGGCCAGGAAGTGGGATCAGGCAGCGGCGTTGAGATGAGCACCACTGAGCCCCGGTGGGCTCACCTCCTGCTCCAGCAGAGGCCGGGAGAATTGATGGCTTGTCTTCCCGGAAGTTCAATAACCGGCAGAGGCTGGTGGGAGGGAAACAGATGCTGCGGGAACCCGGGCAGATCTGTCACCGTCTCCCTCGCCGGCTCTGTCGGGAAGCTAATGGGGCCGGCATGAGCGAGCACAAAGGCAGGACAGGGGTGACAGGTGTGACACCGGGGGCTCCCGATTAGCCAGGTTCCCTAAGCAAGCCCCCGGGGGGGGGGGGTATTAGGATGTAATCCGTGACCACCACAGAGGTGGTGCGGCCGGGGACGTGTGGCTCCTACATGACGGGTCGTTTTGCTGCTTTACGGTGTGTGACCGCTGCCAGCGTGGGCAGGAGGCCGCTCGGTCATCCGTGCGCCCCTCCCACCGCCGTCCTCCCTGGTCTGCCTTCCCGAAACAGCCAGGGAAGGGCGCTCTCTGATTTAAAAGTCAAATAAAGGCTCCAGGCTTTGCCAGGCGGGCTGCCCGGAGTTCCGAGCTCCCCTTCTCCGGGGTCTGAGCCAGAAGCCCCCGCCTCTCATCTGCGGCACACGGGGGTCAGGGCCCCGGCCCCCGGCCCGGCCTCAGTGTCATCTCCTCATACACACATGCTGGCCGCCCCGCTAATGAGGTCGGGGGATTTGGCAGAGGTAAACAGATTCAGCAGTTGTAATTGAGGCCCCTGATCAGCATGGCTCGGAGTTCAACCCAGGGGCTGGGGCCCCAGGAGGGCCAGCAGAACCAGAGCGCCCAGTCTCAGAGACTCCCTGTCCTACGAGGACAGTGGACCGTGAGGCCACAGCTCTGGGGACAGGCAGCAGGCACGTGAGCTGGAAAACTTCTGGGCCCGGGTGAGCACAGCCCAGTCAGTCAGAGACTGCAGCCCATGGGGGGCACAGGTAAGCCATGCACCCCCGGCGGAAACGCTGGGACAACGTGCAGTTTCCAGCTGCCGGGGGTGATCGTTTCAGATGCAGTTTGATGAGCCGGCTCTCTGGCTGCCGGGAGCCGCAGATGAAGCTTCAGGTATGGCCCGTGGCCGCATTACCCAGGAAGGCGGAGGGGGACATGGCTGCAGCTGGGCTTGGCCCTGCAGGCCCCCACCAGCCTGCTAGCCGTGGACAGGCCTATCTGAAGTCGACGTGCTAAGATGTGTCTCAGAAAGCTGGGTGACGTGGTCGCGGGCGCCGGCAGGTCCAAAACCCGCAAGCAGGCGGCCGAGGCGCGAGGCCGCTCCGCCTGCCCCGGGGAATGCTCTGGAAGGCTTCCACGGCCAGGCAGCCCACCCAGGTGACCGCCGCCACTTGACAGCGATGGACTGTGGGCTTCCATTTATAAAATGTGCGTGGCAACATCCAGCTCAGTGAGTCGTGGGTCCTCTGGGTCCTCTTTCAGTGGACGCACAGAGCTCACTGTCACAGGCCACACGCAGATGATGGAAGAGGCACAGGCCAGAGGAAGACGGGGTCCCCAGGGCCACCTGGAGAGGACCCCAGGAGGGGCTGTGTGGTGTCTACATGAGTCCAGAATGCATCTCTGCCCAGGAGAGACAGGTATGTTTGCCCAGCAGCCAGCCCGCCAACACTGGGCCCGGCCCGGGGGCCTGTTCTCCACACTGGCCGGGCGCGCACAGAAGAAACACTCAGCTTGGCCCCAACGGCCAGCTGAGATCGCCAGGCACTCCGGCCCTCCATGCAGAGCAGGAGGGGCATGGCCGAGGGGCTGTGGCTGCAGCTGCATCTGTCCACTCCCGTGGTCCTGGACCCTGGACACGGCCCGGTCTCCTGCTTACAGACCGGCCCCCACGCAGGGCCCCGGCCCAGGCGTCTGCCCACCGTCTTGGCGGCCCCACCTCAGCCAGGCAGGGACTGTGGTCCCATTTGGAGGGGGGGGTTCCCCAAGCCCCAGCACTGAGAGGCTTGCTGAGCACAGGGCTCCCGTCTGCCCCAGACGCCCCAGCCTGCCCCACAGTGGCTAAGGCCCAAGGGCCTGAACTGATGTGTTGAGCTCTCAGGGGCTGGGCCAGGGGCAGATTCAAACTGGGCAGGGCTGGTGGCTGCCCTCCTGCTGCCGGACACCCTGCTGTCCCGTCTGTCCTGGAGGGGCGGGGAGAGGAGGCACTGTCCCTGTTGTCACAGCCAGAGTGAGATGCCAGCTTCGGCCCTGGCCCCACCCCGTCCTTCACTCCGTCCCCTCCGCCTCCCTTCCTCCCATTCCCGTCTGCCCCTCCGTCAGGCCTGACCCCAGCCCCGGCTTCTGCAAGGCAAGCAGGAGGTGACATTGTGTCACATCGTGTTACATTGTGCCATGTCATGTCACATTCTATCACCCTTATTTCCACTGACAGCCCAGGGCACCGGGCAGGAGCTGAGGTCCCCGCAGTGAATTAGATTCCCTCCCAAGGCCCCCCGCAAGCAGGGCCAAGGCGGCTCCTGTCCAGGTGGGGTTCCCAGCTCGGGACATTTTCACCTGTTTCCCTGGCATGACCGAGAGCGCCAGGGGTGATGCCAGCCCTCTATTCCTTCTGCTAGACAGACACAAGGGGTCCCGTTTCAGAAAGAGGGCGACTGTCCTCTGACTACAGTGATGTCGCCATACAGGAGACACGTATCCAGCGGGAGCAGGTAGAGGCGGAGACAGACGCCCCGAAGGTCTGCCTGGGGAAGGGAGAGCAGAGAGGAGACAGCCAGCATTCACCGAGTGACAGGACACCAGTGGCGGCTGTCGCCACCTCGTGTTTGCTCGTGAACCTGGGACCCCAGCCTGGAGGGACAGGGAGCAGCCCCTGGGGGCAGAGGATGGGCAGGTGGCCCGGGGCCTGCCCTTCACCTCCCACCACAGCCTTTGAGCTGCTGACCTGGGCAGCTCCTCCCTACTCCTCCCCTTCCTCTTCCTTCCTCTTCTTCCTCCTCTTTTTCCTCTGCTTCCTCCTCTTCCTCTTCCTCCTGCTCCTCCTCCTGTCCTTCCTCTTCATCCTCCTCCTCTTTCTCTTGTTTCTTCCTCTTCTGCCTCCTCCTCCTTCTGTTTCTCCTCCTCTTCCTCCCTTTTCTTCCTTTCCATTTTCTTCCGTTTCCTCCTCCTCCTCCTCCACAATTTCAAGCTTATAGAAAAGTGGCAAACCCAGCACATAAAATGTTTTCCCTGAACCACATGACTGTAACTTGATTGCCTCTTTACCTTCAAACAGTCAGCGTGTTTCTTACGAACAGGACATCCCACCAGAGCACCAGCACCGAGCCCTGACGTGCGCGTCCGGTCCTCAGATGAGTGTGTGCTGCCAGACGCCCCGGGACCCCGGTGCGTGAGGCGGTGCTCACACACCCCCTACTGTGGGGCACCGCGGTCCCCCGCCCCGCTCGCGGGCAGAACTGCAGAAATACACTGTCTGTCGCTGTGTAAAAATAGCAAAACCACAAAGATACTTCCTTTGCTCAAGCATCTGCACCTGGACAGACCTCTGGCGACATGCTGCTCCGCTGAGCCTGCATGCAGGCCGGTGGCCCTCGTCCCCCTCAGATGCCTCCCTCCCCGCCATCCCACCATCGCCTGTGGGTCCAGCCTCCCTCCACCTCTCTCCGAGGACCCTGGGCCACCTGGTGGGCCAGGAGCACCCATGCCCAGAACCGCAACCGTGTAAGGGTCCCAGCTTCCGGCATGGTACCGGCCTCGCCCAGCCTGTGCCGTCTGCCTGGCGCGGCGTCCAGGAGGAGGGGCTGCCTCTGCCCGCCGGCCCGCACCTCCGCCCTCCCTCCCTCCACCCCTACCGTCAGCAGTTGCCCCTTCCCGGGGCGGCCACCCCGGCTGGAACTCTCCTGATTACTCCAGACCCTGGAGTGACCTTTGTCTCAGCTATGAACTCTGCTCAAACTCTTCCCTCCCCAATCTGATGCCCTATTTCCTGTCCGTCACTCAGGATGCTTCTAGAATCGTCGAGAGGGCCCCAGGGTTAGCTGCTGGCTCACCACTGAGGGCGCCTACAACTTCCACTCTTACCTGCAAGCGCGGCAGCAGGCTCCTCCCACACGACCCCTGCCCCACGCGCCGTCACCGCCCACCCCACGCGCAGGTGGTGTTGATGGCAGCAGCCTTTCACAGACGAGGAGGCCGAGGGTCAGGAGGCAGCCGCGGGCAGGGTTCGCGGTCAGGCGGCACCGTCCTCCCGCCAGCATCCTGCCCTGCTCTGAGCCTGGGTTCCTCAAACTGCGTACCAAGCGAATGCCTGCTGAACATGCAAACGAAGAGCGTGAAGGTGGCAGAAGCCAATTACACGCCACCAAAGTCGGGAAGCTGCCGGCTCCCTGCAAGCCTAGCTCTTACAGGAAACACAGCAAGAGACCCTGGAAACCGCGAAGCCCAGACAAAAGCTTGACTCAGCGAGCAGCCCCCAAGAAGGGCTCTCGGGAGCTCCCTGGGGCGGAGCTGGAGACCACAGCACAGCCCCGCAGGGAGGGGTTCACAGGAGGAGCCCCCAGGAGGCACAGGCAGGTGGCCTCCCCTGGCCTCCAGCTCCTGGGCCCCTCTCCCACCCCACACGGTGGGAGCTGGGGTTCGGCGCTGGTCCCAGCACCCACGTGCTGCTGGCTGCGGACATGTCTCCATAAAGATGTCATGGCCACCCTTGCAGGACCGCCCCATGGCGCAGGGAGCAGGGAAATGAAGGCCCTCCTGCCGGGTCAGTCTGGTTTGGCCTCACCTCGGGGACACCCAGCGGCAGGCCAGGAGGGTCGCGGTCGCCTTCTTCCGAATGGAGGCCGGTGGAGCTCAGCCCTGGGCTCACGGCCCCAAGTCTTCTTCGCTGATGCCCCTGCGTACTGTCTGCCTGCTCAGGGACGTCAAAGGGTCACTTCCCGTGAGTGTCGCCTTCACGCTCCTCTCTCACAAACCACACCTGCTGAGCCCAGCCTCCGACTGGACGTACAGGGACCGTGTCCCCCAAGAAGGGGCCTGCCCCGCGTGCCCACAGACATAGCCTAGGAAAAGGGGCCAGGCCTGTGCTGCCCCCGGCCCCTGGCAGCGTCCCGAAGGCAGGCTTTGGTGGTGGGGGCAGCAGGGGGCCTGTGTACTCCGTGCAGCCCTTGGGGCAGCCTGACCATGTGGCCACATGTGAAGAAAGGCCTCCAGGTCCGGCCCTGCCCAGCGCAGAGCCCGTGGCTGCTGCCAGGAGCCCCTCCCTGCCCGCCTCCTGCAGGCCACCACCTCGAATTTGTCGCATCGCCATGGACACTCAGTTGTCAGGACTCTGAGCCCATGAGGTGTGGGGGAAATAGAGGGTGACCGCCACAGGGCCCTGCCAGCCCCTCGAGGACGCAAAGGATAGAACGACTCATGACTTCTCATCCAAATGGGCGCAGAACCCGTAATTAAGCTGGGGCCGGAGGCACAGGGGGACGTCAGTGACCCTGCAGGAGGAGGGGGCAGCTAGAGAGCCCGAGGGCCGTGAAGCGGCCTCTCTGCCCGGTGGGGGTGCAGCGGGGGAGGGACTTTTCCCGTGGTTGCAGGTTCACCACATGCGTGACTTCGCGGGGCCCCTCCCTGCTGTCTCAGGGCGACGCCGGGTGCCCACGTGGACCAATCGGCAGGCTCACCCTCCGGCCCACCCGCCACGTCACCGGGAGGCCCCGCGTCTCTGCTCTGCAATTTATTTTTCACAACTTAAAGATCCTGGAGAAGCCTGCGTGGTGTGGAAATGATCGGCCACAGCCGTCTCTGCTGGGCTGGCCAGGCTTCTGCAAAGTGGTTGTCTTAGAAATGGAGGGGAGGCAAAATTTAAAGAAACCAGTAAGGGGAAATTCAGCAGTTACAAGAGTGATATGCAGTTCTGCCAGTAAGCCCACCACGCCGACAGCGCCTGCGCATACGGGGGGCAGGCGGGACATGTTCTTTCGTGGTTTCACGGCCCCTGTCTCCCGCAGCCCCTTTCAACAGGGCGAACTGTTTATTGTTGGAATCATATTCTATTATCTGCTAGGATCGTGCTTCCCCTTCCCGGCAAACATTTTCTGTACACACGCTAAGCAAACATTATTTTTAATGACTGTAATATTCTTTCAACTGGATAAAGCACAGATAACTTAAACATCCCCCGTGTTCAAACACTTAGCTCGTTTCTAATTATTTGGCTAAAAACCTCAGAATAGCATCCGAGACGCGGAGCGGCGGGCGGCAGGTGTCGGCCCTCGGCCAGCGGTCCCGGGGCGGCGGTGGGGCAGCTGGCTCCACCGCCCCTTCGGGCAGCTGCAGGCGAGGCCTGCTCCCCGATAGCAGGCCTGCTCCCCGATAGCAGGCCTGCTCCCCCATAGCGGGCCTGCTCCCCCATAGCGGGCCTGCTCCCCCATAGCGGGCCTGCTCCCCGATAGCGGGCCTGCTCCCCCATAGCGGGCCTGCTCCCCGATAGCGGGCCTGCTCCCCCATAGCGGGCCTGCTCCCCGATAGCGTGCCTGCTCCCCGATAGCGGGCCGCAGCACTTGGTTTCACGTGGGTTTCCTCGCTGCTGCGGAGGGAGGCATTTCCCATGCCTGCCGCTTCCACCTCTGTTTCCTGAGCGGCTCTTGGCCCGATGGCCCCGGGAGGCCGGCGTTTCCTGACCACGTACATCAGCTGTGCACGCCCGACTCCCTCCCCGATGGTGCCGTTTGTGGGGCACGCTGCCCCCTTCCGCCGCTGCGGGGACCCCGCTTCTGCTTTGCTCTCCCCAGCTCCTCCCGCTGGGCGAGTCTTTCTCACTTATTTTAACGTGTCCTCCCTTCTCTATCTCGGTAATGACTCCGTCCTCGCCACTTCTAGATTCGCTGATTGTGAGTGCCCGTCCCACCTGGATGGCAGAGCTGGCGCTGACCCGGGCGGGGTGAGCCCCCTGAGCTGGGAGCAAGCGCCGCCCCTCCTCCCAGGCTCCCAGAACCAGGGTGGAAGGTGGGGGGCAGGTGAGACGCGGGGCCTGGGCCTCCAGGAAGTGTTACTGTCCCCACTGCATTTCTTGCAATTATTTTTTATTGTAGTAAAATGCACATAACATAAAATTCACCATCTTAACCACTGGAAGCGGTATTAAACACATTCATAATGTCTTAGCCCTCACCACCCATCTCCCCAACCCTTTTCATCTGGTAGAGCTGAAACCCCACATCCCTCGAACCCAGATGTACCTTTCAGTCAACCCAGTCCCACCCCCCAGCCCCACCCCCACATCCTGCTTTGTGTCTGCGTGAATTTACAGGGAACCGCAGTGTGTGCCCTTTCGTGGCTGGGTCACCTGACAGACACAGGAAACCATCTTCAGGGCTCACCCCATCGGAGCTGGTGTCAGGTGTCCTCTCTAAAGGCCGAGGGACAGCCCACCCTGTGAGGCAGCACACAGGTCCTATCTGCTCACCATTCCAGGGAACCTGGGCTGTTCCCACAATCCCGACTCATTTCCCACTACTTCGTCCTTGCATGCCCTTTCTTCTCCTGTCATTTGCTTTTGCTTTAAATCAGAAGCCCTCAACCAAGGGACATTTTGCCCCCAGGAGACACTTGGCAATTTTTGGTTATCACGACTGGGGAGGGGTGGGGTGCACGGGCATGAATGTGTGGGGGCCAGTGATGCTGAGCATGCCCAGGACCCCCTATCCCCCAACAAAGAATCACCCACCAACAGTGTCAGAGTGAGGAACCCATGCTTAAAATTCAGGGGTAACTTCCCTAGAAAAACCGGCTGAAGTGATGCCTTAAAATGATGCCACATAGGCATGTCCGAGATGGCCAGGTGTCCAACAGTGCCCGCTTCCTCCTCCCTCTTGAACAGTATATGTAGCTGGGGTCCTTTGTCACAAAAAAAAGACCACACAGCTCAACGTTCTTTGCACTTGGCAATGGTACGTGACTAAATTTCCAGCCAATGAGATACAAACAGAATGACAAAGGGCTCCCCAGGAGCCCACTTGAAGAGCCAAATGCCCTCACCCTGCCCCTCCCTTCCTATTTGCTGGAATGCAGATGTGATGGCTGGAGCTGAAGCGTCCTGTTTGCCCCATGAGGCGGCTTTGGGAAAGGAGGCCGTGCTGAGGGGATCACCAAGATTCAAGGACATCCCTGAGATCTCTGTGGAGTCCTGGGCAATCCACCTCCAGGCTTTATGGAAAAGAGAGGAATCATTTATTTCTTATTGAAGTCACTGCTATTTTGAATCTCCGTGACTTAGCACTGAATCTAGCTGCTGCAAATGGTGATACAGGAAATGTTTTTGAAGCTTTCTTATAAAAATCTAATGTGACGTTGAGTGGATTAAATAAGACATTATGTGAAGATTGTGCTGGTCACTTGGTATATAGCAGGTACTTAATAGTTGCCCAGCGGAGTTACTGTGAGTCTTAGCATGTGGCAGGCACTGCACTGTGAAGTTTATACCCAGCCTTCATCCCTGGAAACCCTGGACCCCGGAGTTGCCCCTGTCATAGATGAGACAATGGAAGCACACAGGCCATGTAGAACATGCTGGGGGCACAGGGTCAAGACAGTGAAGACCCCAGTCCCGCATTGTATCCACGCCACCCAGTAGACACTTGGGACTCCATATTTCATAAGCATTTAGGACTGAACAAAACTCCCTTACCTGATGATCTTGCTTCATTCCAATCCAGTGAGATTTTTGTTGTAGCCCATAGAGGCTGCCTCAGTTCCAACCATCACATGTGAATTCCAGGATGCATCTCCAACCCTGCAAGGTGTTTGCTGTGGCGTGCAGGCTACCTGAAGGAGCGTGTGGCTCAGAGTGGCTGTGTAACATTGCAGCGTGAGTGGCAGAGCTGAGACTCAAATCCAAGTGGATTTGTATCCAAGTCTGTGTCCCATGCGGCCTAACTGCCTCCACTGAATGGAGGCTGGAAGCAGGGGGACACCAGCTCTCTTCATAACATCACTGAGTAGCAGGGTTAAGCAGCTGCCATGCACAGACTCACTCAAACTCACAGCAAGCCCCATTCTTTAGATTAGGAAACCGAGGCTCAGCTAGGGGAGGAGGTCTGCCAAAGGTCAGGCAGGGCCGAGGCTGGCGGAGCCGGTGCTGATCCTACGCACCCTGACTCCTCCAGTATGTGGCCACCTGCTCTCCTTGCCCCCAAACTAGCTGGAGTCCTGTCTGATCAGCAGAGACGCTGGTGTCGCTGATGCGCCTGGGTCCTGCATCTTCACCCTCACCTGTGGGCTCTTCCCTGTCACTGTTCGACTGCACCCCAGAGCCCCTAGAGGCTGACATGAGAGGGGACATCTCTCCTCCTTGGAAGCCCCGTGCAAATAAATCAGCCTGTGCAGTGGGTCCCGGAGCTGCTGCGAATAATTAAGGAGAACACAGGTCTCGATGTCGAGGAGATGGCCCGCATGTTGGGTATTTGGAGGAGAGACGGCTTGCTGGAGTGGGCAGGGGAGGCTTCCTGGAGGCGGTGAGGTTTGGCTTTCCAGCCCGCAGAGGGGAGGGGGGTCCAGGAAGGAGGCTGGGGCCTCTCATCCTCACTTCAAGAGCCTGGCTTCCCTAGGGAGTCTGACTCCCAGGCGCTGGGGTGCAGGCGAGGGGCCGGGAAGCTGGGCTCCATCACTCCTGAAGGTGCTCCTGCTCATTTGGGTAGTTAGGTGCTAAGGAGGGTGTAAAAATGACTTATTGGGCTGAAATCAGGTGTTGGGGCATAAACACGCCAAGACCCATGATTGATTTGACTGGGTAAATAGCTTTTATAATTGGTATGTTTTTATTAAATTTTAAGGGCTGCATATTTATGTGTGTGGGAATCAGAGACTGGCAAGCACCTGATGGGCCTTGCCTGGCTGCCCGTGGGCCTCGCCTGGCTGCCTGTGGGCCACGGCCCTGGACCATAACCCCGGCTTCTGAGTGTGACCTGGGTCAGGCTCCAGGACCCTGGAGGAGCCCCCAGGAGGCAGGTAGGGAGTGGGATGGTCTAATCAGCAACAGCAGCCTCGCTGCTGGGGGCAGTGCAGAGCCTGGCCCACGTCTGCATCTGCAGGGCCCGGGGTGAGAGCTGGGCCTCAGGGCATCTCCAGAGGCTGGTGTCCGGGCCTCCTGACATAGGGTACCCTTTTTGGCTGGACCTTCAGGACTGGCCCAACCAGAAGATGCCCATTAGGCCTCCTGCCTGGAGCCCAGGAGCATGCTGGTTGGGTGGGCAGCCCCCCGGAGCCTCAGAGACTCAGTGGGTGTGACGTAGGCCATGTGGCCCAGAGCAGGCCGCACCTACAGGCCTGCAGCTCTCCAGCGAGGTCCTGAGAGGCCCACATCCAGGCCGAGTCCTGTGGGCTCATGACTCTCACGCTGCCCAACGCTCAGGCATAAAGTTCTAGGTGACACCTGGAGGGGCTGGGGGCTTATCATGGTCCCTGTAAAATCAGCAGCGTTACTTAAAAGCAGCCAACTCAGAAGGACGGTGCAGACCCCAGCCACAAGGGACACGTTTCCATGTGGAGAAGAGGCTGTTCTGACCCGAGTCCAGAAGGACATGGGGCCTCAGAGAGCCCAGCTCTGCATGGATGGCAGGCGTAATGCTGGGCACACCATGGTGGACAGGCCCAGAGTAGGTTGAGTGTGACCAGGGTCAGGGCCAAGTGTGACCACGGTCAGGACAGAGAGTGCGACCAGGATCATGCTCAGTATGGAACTGGGGCAGCATCACTCCTGTCCCTTTGCTCCTCCTGGAGCTCCTGACGGTCAGGGTTCAGTGGACGCCGGACCCTCCCGCCAACAGCGGAGCGCAGCTGCTGCTGGCTCTCCCACTGCCTCCCCTCAGCCTTGGCGACCACCCTGCACCTGGCCTGAGCCTGTCCCTGAGCTTCTGCCCAGCCCTGGCACACACCTCCTGGTCCGGGGCCCCTGTAAGGCGGGCACCAACGCCACAGATGGTCGGGACGGAGCTGGGCCTGGACTCAGGTCCCTCCTCGGCGCTTCGCTCCGCTCCTGGGACAGAAGCCTGCAGGGCGGGACCAGGGCCCGGCTGCCCGAGGCCCCAGGAGTGCCCAGCGGAGGGCAGGGACTCTGAGCCAGGGCATGGTCAGGTCTGCCATGTCTGTGGTCAGTCCTGTCCAGAGCTGACTCAGCTGACACCCCTTGCTGGTGTCTACTCTGCTGACACGGCCACCTCGTGATGTACAGGACCACTGCCCTGCTGGTAGGGGTCCCACAGTTGTTTTCCAAATCCTGCTTTGGGTAGGGGTGCGGCTGCTGTCTAAGACCCCGTCCCACTGTCCTTGGGCCGACAGGCGCGCCAAGTGGCGTGGCACTTCCTGTGCAAATGTCACTGGGTCGGTTATTCATCTGAGCCCCCTTGTCCCTCCCCATGAAGCCAGTGTGAGAACACTGCCCACGCAGCAGGGTGCCCAGTCCACACCACCACTGGGGACAGCGGGAAGCACAGGCTCGGAACCGAGGTGCACACCTGGGGGAGTGGCCGGCACTGCCCGGGGCAGTGGAGACCTGAGAGGAGGGAGCCTCTGCCAGACCTCCAGGAAGACTGCCTGGAGGAGGCGAGCTTCCTGGAAGCCCTGGGGTGCAGCGTGGACAGCCGGGCCGGGCCAGCTGGAGGGAGAGGCTCACGGCCCAGGGCAGGGGCCAGGGCCAGCCTGAGGCAGGGAAAGCCGAGGGCTCGGCAGCAGCGGACCGTCAGACACTGGCCCTCAGGGCTCCAGGGTCCGAGTGGGAGAGGACAGGGTGGGACCTGGGAAGGGGCAGTGGGGCTTTGGACCAAACAGAGAGGCAAGAGCATGTCTGTCCGGAGCCTGGACAGCTGCTCCGGGAAGACGTGCGGTTGCCGACAGCTGGGGTATGACATCCACACGGCAGCCTCGCAGGCTGGGGAGCGCAGGGGAGGCCCAGCCCAGCAGGGGTCAGGGAAGATCGCCTGGAGAAGGCCACAGCCCAACGCTGGCACAGCAGTGGGCACAGTGCCCTCCAGGCTGTGTGTGCAGCCGGCCGGCGCTTCCCATCTGAGACCTGGGGTCCCAGGCCTCTCACTGGCCTCTCAGCACCGCCAAGTGGGACCCCAGGGCACGGAGCCACACTGAGTGCAGCGAGCCGGCTGGGACCCAGGACACGGAGCCAGGGACCTGTCTGCGCCCGGGGCCACCATTGCCCTGGCCTCCGGGCCTGTGCGGAGAGGCAGGAATGCGCATCCTTTCTCCCCAGAGGAGACTCGCCAGCCCGGGCCTCGCTGCAGGCGCCAGCGGGCACAGCTGCTGTGCGGCCGGGAGAGGGTGCCAAGAGCAGGGACAGGACACGGACAGGGGCTTCAGGCTGGGCCAGGGTCCTGCGGGCACAGGGCTGCCCGGTGTGAGGACTCGGGACTCGGAAGCTGCCCCAGCAGCCTCATGGCCACGTGTCACCATCAGACATGAGGACACAGGACACTAATGGTGGCACACAGCCGCCAACCCCACCGCTGTGCCCCATGCACATGCACTTCCTGTGAGTGTGTCCATGTGTGCCTGTGGGTCTGTGTGCCTGTGCGTCTGCAGCACACACGTGTGCATCTGCGTGTTGCATGTGCCCTGTGTGGAATGCACGTGTGTGTACAGCGGGCCCTTCTGCACAGGTCGCCTGTGTTATATGTCATGAGATCGCACATGTGCACCTCTGGCCTTTGTCACGTGTCCCCTGTGTAGCCGCCGCCACGAGGCTCAGCGCGGTCCGTCCCCTCACGCTCCCAGGGCCGCCCCCGTGTCCATCTCTGTCATGTGTCATTCCGAGTGTGGACGGACATGGCAGGGAGCCGGCAGGCTGCTCGACGCGTGATGTGCCCGGCGCCTGGGGACCAGCAGCCCCTCCCCTCTCGCTGCTGCGTGGGGAGCGCTCCGCGCAGCGTGGCTCCCCCGCTTTCAACCCCAGCAACAGCCGTAAAGGAGAGCGCCCAGGGTCCGGAGGGGAGGGCCATTCCCTGGGGCGGTGCGGGCGGCGGCCATGGGACCAGCGCACAGAGCCGCAGGCTCAGCCCCGCGGGGCAGCCCCCAGGGTTCAGGGCATCCTGGGCACGGGGAGCCCGGGGCAGCCCCACAGGCACAGTGGCCTCTCCTTTTCCAGAAGGCCAGCCCACTGCTGACTCAGTCCATCCCTCTCCTGGGAGTCCAGACGACTAGACCAGGACTTTAAGGGGAGCAGGGCCCGCTGTCGGGGACCGGTGAGCCCGCAGGGGAGAGGCCTGTGGGCAGGGGTGGCGGGTGAGGGACGAGCAGGAGCCGGGCTGCCCTGGCCAGGTACGGGGAGGAGCGCGCTGGCTGCTGACAGCCCCAGCGGGCGGGGGGAGGCGGGAGGCAATGGGGACTGTCATGCTGGTGTTCTGGACCACAAAGGGGATGCTGGCAGCAGGAGAGATAATGCGAATTAAAATGTGCTCAGCGGAGTGGCAGGGAGCCGGCAGGCTGCTCGACGCACGGGTTCCAGGAGCACGGCCCCAGTCCTGTCAGTCGCTAGGCGGGCACCAGAGGTGACAGCGGGACGCTCTGTCTTCTCCCTTATTCAGAAGAGCTGTGCCCACAAAGGCTGGAGGCAAGGAAGGGACGTCACCTCTTTCTCGAGGAATCAGACCCAGTGCCTGGGCAGAGCCTGCCGCCCCCAGGACCCTGCAGAGGAGGGGAGTCCTTGGAGGCCAATCAATCCTCTGCTCTGGCCACAGCACCTCCAGCCAGGTCCCTGGGTCTGTTTTCCCACCTGTAGAATGGGGATGACGGCTTCAAAAGAGCCTCTGAGCGATGCTGTGGGAGCATAGGGCTGAGCCCTGGCTTGGAGAGGCTCTCAGCTCTGCAGACAGCAGTCTCACAGGCCCCAGGGTGGGGCAGGGCCACAGGAAACATCGCAGAGTCCAGGCCTCCATCTCCTCCACCTCGTGTGGCCTCTGCTTCTTTCTCACCTCTGTGACCCCATGTGCCGCCTGGTCCTTGCAATGCAGCTGGGTGGTCCCCATCACATTGCCAACAGGATCTGCGCACTGGGGGACACACACAAGACAGAGGTGACAGAGCCCAGCCTAACCACAACCACCCCCAAGAGCAACTCCCCAGGAGGTGAGCTCCCGGCACAGGACTCCAGCCGGGGGCCACTCCCACCCACCACCGGCTGTACGGGGCCAGTCTCCAGCCACCATGCCCGCCGCATGGTTCCTGAACCTGGGGGCCGGGACCCAGCTCCACACATGGTTGGCACCAGGTCTGTTTGCCCAACAGACAGTCTGTCAGACTCCCCTCAGCTCCAGCCCCTGTTCAAACCAGACTCAGCTGACTCCTCATCCTGGTTTTGGCAGGGGACAGGAATGTAATTTCTAGTTTAAAATGTAAAAGCCATCACCCTCATCAAAATGCACTCAGCTCAGATGGTGTTTGGGAAATTATCTCTGTCACTACATACACCAGCGCGGGGCCAGCAGCGGCCGGCTCCCCCCGCGCACTGTGCCCCCCACGCCCACTACACGAAGAAGCCCTGAGTCCCCTCTGGGCAGGGAGGTGGTTGGGACCCAGAGAGCAGAGTGGAGGCGCCGGGGAGCCGGCTGGAGCCGGCAGGGGCCATGCCACGACTTTCTCTGCCCAGCTCGCTATGGGCCACCCGACGAGGGCCAGCCTGCTCTGCCCTGAGTCTGGATCTGACCTCCAGGCGCCATGACATCAGCGGGGTCGTGAGCGGAGCGGGCGTGGGAAGGCCCAAGCGCTCTCCGGGGACGGCAGCCAGGCTCTCGCCGCGCAAGCCACACACAGGCTGTGGTTCCGGGGCCTCTGTCCTTCGGGGTCTACAGAAGGCACTGCCTCGCCTGCGCCCCCTCCCACGGCCACTTCAGTCCTCTCCGTCCATCCGCTCGGGGGAACCCAGGCCGCAGAGCGGTGACGAGCTCACCACGTCCCAGACGTCATGCTGTTCGGGGCTTCAGAGGACACGCAGTCCAAACTGTCCCTGAGCGCACGGAGGCAAGAGCCGGCCCCGCGTCCCCCGGGCGGCTAGAGAACTAGCGCACAGGAAGCTCGGGGCTCACGCGTGTGAAAACGGAGCCTGGCGTGTCTGCTGGGCACAGATCCGCCTGTATTCACCGCAAATCCCAGGGAAGGGCTTCGATTGGCCCAGAATGGGTCAGGCAGTGTCTCTGCACCAATCAGCTGTGGGCGGTGGGCAGGGCTGGGACGCTGTCCACGGAGGTGACGCGCTGAAGCCCCAGCCCCTCTTGCTGGCGGGAGCTGTGGGCCACAGTGGGAGGCGGGAGCAAAGCCAGGCTGCAAGTGCTGGGCGTCCAGACTGAAGGGCCACAGGCACGCAGGTCCAGGAGGCGGGCAAGCCGGTGCTGCTTGGCTGATCCTGCCTGGGAACTGCTTGTCTGAAATTTCACATTGGTCTGGATTTCCCTAGAGAAAACGTTCTCCTCCCTCAGCACCTGGAAACCAGCTTCTCCTAGAAAGAGCTCATCTCAGGTGTGTCTCTGGAGAACCACGCGCCGTGCCAGCTGTGGGAATAGGAGCCCCGACATGGTATCAGGTAACTTGCTACCTTGAAAACCTAGCACGGGCAGCCACCACACGCTGCAGACCCGGGGCCCAGGAGGACAAGAGTGGACCAGACAAACCTTCAACAGCAGGGGCAGGGGCGGGGTAGAATGTGAGTCTCATAGGACCTCACTGGGGTCCCTTCGATGTCATAACCAGGGCAGACCCCCTGCTTCAAAGGCCAAGCAGACACCTGCTTCCCTCCCTGCCCCGGCCGCTCATCCTCCCTCTGCATCACCTGCGCTCACCTCCTCCGTGGGACCCATCACTCTGATGGAGAATCTGACCAGTGATGCTGCTGAGGGACCAATAACTTGTCCCCAAGAACGGGTGTGACCTTCAGAGGCAGGCAGAGCTGGCTCAGCTCCAAGTGTTGGTGCCACCATGACTTCGAGTCCTAACTCGCTGCCTGCCCCACAGGGTGGCCACGAGGAGCTAACAGAGCCCTTTGTCAGGTGCTTGACAAAAAGCAGGGCTTGGACAGCTGTGAGTTTCTTCCTCCGACGTTTCATGCTTCCCTTTTCCCCGGGACTCCCAATGCCCGAACCACATGGCTGAGGGGCCGACGTCGCAGCAGGCCGGCGGGAGTGTCTTCGCCACGCTCGTGCTGACATCCCCGCGTGGAAATGAGGCAAGTTCTATGCTGACATGTCCCAGGTCTCTCCTCCCGTTGGGCGCGGCTGGGCTCCTGTGAGGCTGAGCTCCGTCGCCTTCTGAGAGGCCGGGGCAGAAGTTCAAGGGGAGGGAAGTGGGTGTCTGCTTGGCCCTTGAAGCGGGTTATGGCCTCGAAGGGACCCCAGGGAGACCCTATGACACCCAAATTCTACCCCATCTCCGACCCCGGCGTTTGCGGTGCTGTCCACAGAGGAGCAGTGCTGATGCCCCAACTCCTCCCTGTTGGGGGGTTTCAGGAAGTGCCTGACCCAGAGGAAGATAAAGGAACGCTGGGTGGGTGGGAAAGGAACGTGGAAGTCACAGCAATCCCTTCAACTCTGCCTGAATATGTGCCTCCCGCCAGAGAAGGAGGTGTCTCCAAACTTCCCCAACCCCTCCCGCCTTTCTCCCGTGGCACAAATTTCACTTCAGCATCTGCCTTACTCACCTCCGTGCCTGTGCTCCCAGCTCTGCGGTGGCCCTCGGGCACAGGCGTGTCTCGGAGGCCTACAGTTTTGCAGACCCGAGCATCATCGGAGAAGGCAAAACCATGAGGTGACCTCTCTCGGGCCCGCTCTGGGCCCCTTCCCTTCTCTCCATGAGATGACGACACTAACAGGAGCCCCTGCCCGCAGCGTCGTCCCCAGAGCAGGACGTCCCCGAATCACTTCCAGATTGTTCTCCAAGGGAAACCTCGTCATCCCACCTCAGGGAAGTGCCTGGCCCAGGGGCTCAAAGACATGGAGGACAGACACGGGGTTACCCACAGGCAGAGGGCGCCTGCGGTCTGATGGGGGCGGGGGGCGGGGGGCAAGGGGAGTTGAGGCCTCTTGGGTCAAATTGTAAAATGACTGAAAATGAATTGTAGGCAGGATTGACTTACCATGCAAACACTAGGCTGAGGACAGTGGAAACGAGCAGAAGGAATTGGATTTAGTGGAATTGAAGAAAGGAAATTGAATTGAACGGAAGGAATCCAATAGAAAGGAATTGAAAGTAAATCGTCCCGATTTGATTTGGATGGAGGAGTCCAGGTGAAAATGGAAAGTCATTGAGTCAGAGGTCGGGGCAGAGCTGGAAGGAAACAGGACGGATTTGAGACAAATGATCTGAGTTGGGTAGAAGTGACTCTGAGGGCGCACTTGACCGGTTTGTGTTATTTTATGTGGAGGCAGGGGGCCCGCCGTTCTGTCCTCTGACTTCAGTGGCTTGGGGTCATGGATGGAGTGCCTGCTGCATGGGGCGCTGGTCAGGGCCAGGGCACAGGGCCGACTTGGCCCTGCCCCAGGCTCAGGCACAGCTGCCTGTCAGTGGGCCAGGGTCGCCGGGAGGAGCAGGCAGCTTAGACCCAGGGGGCCGGGGAGGGCTGAGTCTTGATGGAGGCCGAGGAGAGAGCCCACAGGCTTTGGGGCCACCCCCGTCACAGGACTGGGAGCCAGGAAGCTCTTCTCACCCTTGTTTTCTCGTCTGTAAAATGGAGACCATGATAGATCTTCCCTGTAGATCTTCCTGAAGAGGGGAAACCAGAGTTTCTTTTCTCTGGTAAGAGCCACCTCATGGGTCCCCCTTGATTTCCAGAACTTTCCTTTGGTCTCCCCAAAAAAACTGGATTTTTAAACCACCTTTTCATCTCCCAGAGGCTATAGTCCCTGGGCAGAGTAGCCATTTCTGGCCCTGGGGTCTCTTACCTTCCTGCCCCACCTCCCACCTCTTCCCCATGGGCACCCCGAATGCCAGCCCCTCTCAAAATCCGTGTCTCATCCCCGTGCCATCCAGAATCTGACTTGTCCCCAGCTCAGCACAGAACGCCTCCTCCAGGAAGGCGGGCACCGAGGCGGGCTCACCCTCCCTACTTGGGGGCCGAGCTTCTGGGACCCATGAGCCTGGGCAGCACGCAGACCCATCCGCAGGGGACACAGTCCATCCAACCACCCTGGGCTTCCTGTATGGGCCTTTATAGCCGCGTTTGTTTTTGTCACAAGGCTTTCAAGCGCTCTGCGAATCAGGCCTGCTGGGGAGCCCCTCCTCCCCAGTGCCCTGTAGGGAAGGAGTCACACAGGGGCCTGCCAGCCCAGTGCGGGCAGCTCGGTGGCTTCTGAATGGCTTTGCATCTTTTCTCTGTCATTTTCCTCCAGCAGGTGTCAAGTTCAAGGAGTTCTAGTCAACTAGTCTAACTAGTCTAACAACTAGTCGTGTTTTCCTGTTTGCGACACACGTTTCGTATGCGTGTGCGGCTG
>RJWH01009610.1:0-21504 GCA_004363575.1 Solenodon paradoxus | reverse complement strand
CTCAACCTCATGGCCTGTATCGTGTTCTACCTCCAGCCATTCCAAACCACTCCATTTTCCTGAATCCAGCAAGCACTCTCTCACCTCCACATCCACTCTCTCTGCTGTACACACCGTGCTGCATAATTACCTATTCGTAATCAAGTTTTCATTTCTCCACCCTTTTAAATTTTATGTATTCGTGTGTTTAATTTCTGTCTCTCCACACTAGAATGAAATACCGATAGTGTTGGATCTGACTTTTGTGCTTACAACTGTGTCCCCAGAGCCTGAAAGACCAATAGTTAGTGATCCATAAATATTTGTGAATTAACCACCTCAGCGTTGAACCACTATTGGATAAGATTCCTACTTGAGCTCTGGAAAACACAGAAACTTTCTGGGAAGGTTCATCATCCAAAGAAGGAAATACCACTAAGACATTGGGGCTTTCAGAGTCATAACAGGATGGAATTCTACCTCTGTCTCTCACTAGTTGCATGACTAGGGATCGCCTCTCCAGTTTTCTGAGCCCTAGATTCCTCTCCTTAATAGTTATCCAGATGTGATACTTGAAATTGCTCAACATTCTCATTCATTTAATCAGCAAATCTATATTGAAATCTCCTATCTAAATAAGGCTTATTATTTTAGGTGTTGAAAATCAGTTGGTACACAAGTTACAGCTATCAACTCAAGTCTGATAATGGAATCAGACAAATAACTGCCTGTGTACAGCACAGTGGTGCTCTAGTAGTGAAGATTGTTGGAGTACTGGATGCTCTTCACTTCTTACTGATGTTCTAATATTGAAGACTTGTCAATCAACATGTCTAGCGATGATTTGGGAATCAGGCATCAGATAGTTAAGCTGGACTTGACTGGACAAAGCTAACTTTGTAATCCTGACGTTTTACCCGGAAGTGGATTTTATTAACAAAAGTATTTTATGGTACAAATATGATGATAAAATAGCTATCAATGCTTTCAAAGAGATTTATATTCTTACTTTATTTACAATGAGAATTCATTATTATTGCCACTGATTCTGATGCTCAGTTTGTACCCACTTTAAATATTACTTCTGTTCCAAACACTTTATAAATTCTTTCATTCAGGTATTTAAACATTCCAACATGACTCTCATGAAAATCCTATTTTTATGCCAATGTCACATACTGAGTAATTGAACTAAGAATATGTAGAGGATGGTAAAATCCAATTGCACTAGTTCAAATGTACACTGGATACCTTTCTACACTAAAAGAAACCAGGGCTCCTGGGAAAATGGCTGATTCCAGGGCTGGAGCAGGGAAAGAACAAAAGGTGCAGGAGTATTTTGTTACACCGAAAAAGTATTCAAAGGGAAACACAGACATATCACTGGTTCCACAGATTTGGCTCCACTGACCAAATCTGGGAAATGAGAAGTGAAATAAATCATAACAGTCTGGGTTTCAACTCAGTGAATGAATTATATATACATTACACATTCATGAGTTCGCATAGACATAAAGGAAGACATAAATAGTTAATAAATTAAGGTGACAGAAAAGCCCCTGACTTCAGAAGAATCAAAACAAGTAAATGGGGAATATTACGGAGTTGCAAATGTAGTATCTCAACCATATGCATTAATAGATATAGGTAAGAATCATCAATGAATGATGAAACATGATATTTCCATAATCAAGTTTCTTCAGTTTTCATAATCAAGTAAAAATTTAAATGTACAAAGGGAAACTAATAACTTTAGACTGGAGAAGCCTGTGATACAACCTTAACCAGCTGATCAAATGTAACATCCCCAATTATGAAATAAATATCATGAACCAACTAATGTAGCGCACTGAGAATGACATATTATTGCTTTGTGGAAGTCCTGGCAAAAATGCATTAGCTGTATCAAATCATGAGCACAGAAAATCAGACAAACCAACTCTATTAAATGGCCCATAATAGTCAAAACTGTTACGGACGTGCAATACAGTAAGTCTGAGGACTGAGCTCAGACTAAAGAAGAAAAATGTGAAGTAACAAATGCAATGTAAGCAATTACTGGATAGTAGGACGGAAGATGATGACATTTTCTACAGAAATTGGTCCACAGACGAATAAGCTCTGTAAATGGGATAGAACATAAAATATTGTATTGCTGTCAATCTCCCAATTTATATAAATGCACAAAATTTATGTAACAAGCTGCCCCAGTTCTCAGGAAGGTATATTGAGTGTTTTAGGGGTAAAAGAAAATGTCTGATGCTTACTCCCAGATAGTTAGGAAAATGTTCGTACACCTGTGTGTGGTGTGCATATGGACGAGGACAAGAAGGAGGGGGTGGGCGGAAGTGAGGACTCAGGGAGGGAGGGGGAGAGGACAAAGGAAACAGACAAATATGCAAAACGTTAACAATGGAGATGTTTGTGTGAAGTATAAACAGAGGCATTCCTTATACTATTCTTGCAACTTATCTGTAAGTCTGATATTATTTCAATATAAAAATTATCTTCTCACAAAAAATAATGTTGGTCTAGATACTGGCAGCAATACATTCTTGGCTGTTTCATTTATCAGCTGTGTGATAGATTACTTAATGTTTGCATTCAAAGTTTTTGGCCTGTGCGAAGAGATCATCATGTCACCATGGTAAAGAGAAAATGAGATGTTACTTATGAAAGGTTTTGTGCAATATGATAGACACAGGGAAAACTCAGTTTAAAAAGGACCTTCTTAAATGCTTTTGAAGGCTTAAAAAGTCTTTCGAGTACATCCTTCTTTTAGAAAATTCTCTTTGCAAATACTCACATCTAACTGTGTCGCTGATGTGCCTGCCAGTGGGCAGACTCTGCTTGAGGGTCTTCACAGTCCTCAGTAAAAGTTGGCTTTCATCTCCATTATATGATAATTGCTAGTTCCAACATTTCTGGTCTGAATGTCTAGCCTCCTACCACTCCATCTAACAGACTTTGTGTTCCTGGGGTCAAACAAATCCTCACTTTACCATCCAGTATGTACTCCATTCATTAGACTCGTGTATATGACATCTGCATTGTTCAGGGAAATTAAATTATTATTCACACTTCCACTGACTAGCTCTAGCAGCAGTATCTAACACCACGAGTCTACGTCGTACCATACCTAACAACCCTGTGCAACAGGCCTTAAATCTCTCTCTCTCTCCAGGAAGGAAATATGTAAGCTCAGAGGGGAAAGACTGTCCGAAACTACAAAGCCAGTAGTAAGGCGTCACGTGGAATACCGGCGTCACTACAATACCCATAGCTTACTGCTAGTCTGAGATGTTTCCATTCTGCCTTGTTCACCACTTACCTCAAATGTCACCCGGGCTTCTAGTTCACTCCTGAGCACGTAACCGGTAGCCCAGTACCTACGTGGACAGAGAATTTGCCTCTTTAACCTGGGAAGAAGGCTTCCCTTGACATATTTCAAGAAGCATCTAGACCCGAGTTAAATAAGCTGGTTTCCTAACTGTGCTCTGCAAATTCAAGGGAGAGAAGTGATTCCACAAAGTGAAGGAAAAAACCTAAACGAGGTCAACGCTTTTTATAAAGGGAGTAAAACTATAACGAGCAGCAAGGACGGGATTATAAACAATGATCAGGATGGTAGCTATGTATATTGAGAAGATACACAGTTGTATTGGGGGGGTTACCAGGAGCTCTGGAAGTTTTATAATATTTTATTTCATTGTTTGGGGTAGCAGCTAATAGTTCTCACTTTTTATTGTTCACTATTAATTTCTGTGTATTTTAAATTACATTTTGTATGTGTCAATACATCAGTTCAAGACTGAATGCCACAGAAAGAAAATAAGAAGGTCCCTGGTCAGAGAAACACCGAGATATAAATAAAGTATTAACATGCTGCATGAAGAATGTACCAGTCAGAAAGGACTGATTGGTCATCCATCAAAGAAAACCCCTTTAACGCCCATCTATGCCCACTGTGTGTGTGACTGCATCTCCATCAAAGCCTTGAGAGCATTTCTGTTCCCATTGCCAAAGCATTATCTAGTGACACGGGGTTATTAGGTGATGTTCGCCTCATGCCATTAGTGAAAGATTTCTGTGGAAGATACTGACTCACCAAATGACATCTTCTGGCGAGTGAATTAGCATAACCTCTTTCTTTTCACTCTGTAACAACTGAGTGCTAGAATACAACCCCACCTTGTACACACCTGCTTACACACACACACACACACACACACACACACACACAAACACACACACACACCTCATTCCAGTCCATTGACGTGTTTACGGGACAGTGTGGTTGATTTCTCCACATCATTGTGAACTTCTAGTTGTCTAAGACAGCATGGCAGTCCCAAGGTCCTTGCGAATCCCAGGACTGGGATTCTCCATGTGAACCAATCCAGTCCATATACTGAGGCTTATGGGGGTGGATAGCTTCCGGAAAGTATTATGTCATGGTTTCCTGTTTCTTTGAAAAGGGATATTTTCCCTTTCTCTCTGTCACTATGCCTACTTCCGAGGTTTAGAATGTCTGCAAACATCTTGGGACCAGTATGATGAGGATACTGGACACTGATGATGTCAGCAAGAAGAGAGGAAAAGAATCTGGAACCCTTGACATTTCCGAGATGAACTTTCCACGTCTAGAACACATCTCACTTTGGCAATGCGGTGCCGAAATTGCTCCAGTAAATGAAACATCTTGTCAACCATTGAGAAAAACATGTTTACCTCACAACCCAAGGAGCCCAGAAAACCTCTTTTAAAAAACTTGCATGTTTTCCTTGAAATGTCTGTGTCAAGACTCCTTACTTACTGATATATAATTTTGACTGCAAAAGACTTATAAGTACACTTTAACTTTTCCAACAACTAAGTAAACCAACGTGCACTGAATATTTTACAAGTGATTTTCCAAGCTGTTTGTTCGATCTCCTCCAAGTTTTGCTTGACCCGGAGTAGAGCTGTTATTGTTATCAAACTGTGAGAGCAGCAGTACCACGTGCAGCCCGTTGGAAGCACCGTCTTGCTGAGCCATTAACCAGCACGGAGGGGAACTGTGCGGTAACATTTTGTTACAAACCTGTGGGCCTGCTGCAATACTTTACAAATAAAACTTTATTTCATTTTGGCTTGTTTTACATAGACATTTCTGTTGCTTTTGAATATGCTAAAATATTGTCTTTCCTTATGTCCTATACAGGTAATCTTCTTTGACATCACCTTGCACACAAAGTATGTGTTTAGAATATTGGAAGAACTGTACAAAATGAAAAAGGAATTATGTGGTCAGCGCATGCTTTCCAAGTTATAAACCATTTGGTCTTAAAAGTTAATACAAAAACCATATTACAATTCGGTGACGTTTGCAAAAAGAAGATTCTTTGATTACATAGTTGAAACGTCTGTTAGACATCCATGTGACCTTCCAAGTAAGAGAGCTGGAATTAGACTCAGGATAGAGAGACAGGGGCATAAAAAGATGGCATATAAAAGCCACGGTACTGGCTGAGGTCGCCGATGGAATAAAAGTAGGCGGAGAAGTGTCCACGGGTTGAGTTCTGGGGCATATCAATGTCAAGAGTCACAAGAAATAGAGGAAAACCAGTCAGGCAGACAGAGGAGCTACAGCCAGTGAGGTCAGACAACCACCGTGAAAGCATTGTCCCAGAAGCCAGGTGTGTGTGTGTGTGTCAACTCGACTGCATCACAGGGAGTCCAAACATTTGGCGATGCTTTATTTTGAGTGTGTCTGTGAGGGTGTTTCTGGCTGAAATTAGCATACGAATCTTGGACTCAGTACAGCAGTTTGTCCCCAGCGTGCTTAAGCATCATCCATTCATAGGAGGGCCTTAACTGAACAACACTGCTGAGCAAGGAAGAATGTGGTCTTTCCTGACTGATGGGCTGAAGTGGCACACTGATCTTCTTGTAACCTCAGCATTATGGATTCTCAGAAATCCTTTGAGGTAGAACTTCATTACGCCACCGGCTTTCCTGCACTCTAGTTTGCAGACGCCAGATTGTTGGGAATACCTGGCCTCCATAGCTGCATGAGCCAAATCCTTAAAAGAAATCTCTTCACACACATATGTATATATACAATAGGACAGACGGACAGACAGCTATGTGGATATATCCTGTTGGCTCTGTGTCTCTACACAACACTGACTAATAACGACGGAAGAAGGTACTTCCAGTTGTAGGGACTGATCGACTCTGTCCAAAACTGTGGCTACGTCAGGAAGTGGAGGAATGTCAGCCATTAATTTAGAGCTGGTATCCTCATTGTCGTTCTCACCACATAGTTTCAGTTTAGTAGAAGGTGCATAAGCTCATGGGAGTGTGGGTGAGACATGGGGACAGAGAGGAACTGGAAACAGTGAGTGCACACAATTCTGACTTTGCAGACAAGGAGAACAATAATTGGCTGTGTAGAAGGTAGAGGGAGTGGGGTAAGGGGTCTTCTTGCTCCTTTTGCTTAGCTTTTAAGGTAGACAAAATAGCACCCATTTGCATGCTGACAGGACTGGAAGCTGAGGGAGGAAATGAAGACAATGTTACAATTGCCTTCATTTTATGAATTTCCTTTTTAAGTTAGACAGTCTAGGTCAGACTTGATTGATATTTGCAACCCAAAGAATTTTCACACACAAAAGTGAACAATATCCTGGTTTGTCTAAAACTGTTGGTTTTATGCCTACCGAGCAGGTATGACTTACAATTTTTAATTTTCTCTCGTTCTAGATTGGATCTAAAATTACATGATCTGGTTTTGATGAAAAATTATATCATCTAACTGATCAGTCAGCAACACTGCTTCCCAATATGCTCGGAATGCCACTTAGAAGCTGTCCACTTAGAAAACTTTGAACTCTGTTCAGATTCCACCTGTGAAAATAATAATGGGGTTAACAGTGGCCTGTGCCTGCTGGGGTTTCTCTGACCCAGTGAGGTAGAGCATTCAAAGTGCTTAAAGAAAGATTTGCTAAATGTAGTAAGTATTTCATAAATAGTAAGGATTATTAAATCCACACATCACGAGATGGAACAAGTTCCTTTGCAATAAAAAAATGCAAAGTCCTTGCTATCCTGCCTTGCCTTTTCATACACATTAGCTAACACGCAAATGACAAAAAAGTGTCATTTCACACCTCCATTCAGTGTATGGAAACAGAGAAATAGAACATGAATTAACATACAATAGGAACTATCAAATGCTCATTTGCGGACTGTGTCACGATGCTTGATGTCATGGTTAATTTTATGTGCTAGGAGCACCCTGGCGCTATAGCTGTTTTGGCAACGGTTTGGACTGTGTCTGAAGCACAGTGCACACACTTCCCAAGGATCTGTGTTCAAGTCCTAGGCTGGGGAGATCACCCAAGGGTTGCAATTAATAAAAAACATAAAACGCTACCAAACAATGTTGTATGTGCCAACTTGACTAGGTCACAGAGTGCCCAGGACAAACATAATTCTAAGTGTGTGAGAGGGCGTTTCTGAAGGAGAGTAGCATTTGAATAGGCAGCCTCAGTAGAACAGATTGACCTCTCTAAGGTGGTTTGTCCATTATCCTGCCACTTGAAGATCTGAAATGGACAGGAATGCTGACCATCCTCCAACCAAGAGGAAATACCATCTGCCCACTGTATGCAGTGGGATTTTTAGGTTTTCTTCTGCCTTCAGATTTGAAGTGAAAACAACAGGTTTTCTTCACTAGACATCACAACATTCACTTTTCTAGTACTCAAGCCTTTGAATTCAGACCAGAATTATACCATTTTTTCCATGGGTCTCTATCTTGCAAACTGTGTCTTGAGACACTGAAGCCTCCATAATATTGTGAGTGCACTTCTTATAAAAGGTGTATGACTGTCTGTCTGTCTGTCATTCATCCATCTATCCCCCCAGCCTATTGTTCCTCTGAACCCTAGGAAGGCAGAGGATTCTTGCTGAAGTGAATCTACATGACGACACAACGTAAGCAGGTAGAGAGCTCAGTATGGTCACAGGAAGACAGACAGTCAGGGTCACAAACCAGTGTTTGCATAAATCATTCACGATGGCTAGTAAAGTTTCCGATACGAAGAACTGTAAATATGGTGCCGCAGGATTAGTGCAAAATCCCCGGCACTATGACCAAGATGAGCCACCACATGCAGGGCTGCGCTGTATTATGTGGCTAAAGGGATTTCACGCTTGTAATTAAGGACACCGAACCATTGACCTTAAATAAGGGAAATTACCCTGGATCATCCACAGAGCCCTTTAAATGCAAACAGTTTTCTCTGGTGAGCAGCAGAAGGGGGAAGCAAGAGCCATTTGAAGCAAGAGACGGAGTCGACACACCTGGGCATCATTGACGACAAAGGAAACCACATGACACAAAAGACAGGCGGATTCTAGAATCTGAAAGCACCCCGCCACACGCAAAACAAACTGCAGGAATATAGGGTCAGTCTGACCTCCAGAGGTCTGAATCCTGCCGAACAACAGAATGCGATGGGGTCAGTTTCTTCCCCAGAGGTTTGCACTATTAGCTATCGACTGTTGTGGTGAACGCAACACTCTATGTTACCCAAACCCTGCAGACAATGAGAATAACTTCTGGCCCAGCCATAACCACATGTAGCGCTAAGGCACAAGTGAAAATAAGTGTGGACACCGTCACAGTGCAGAGAATTCTGTTGCGTGGGGAAAACTGATTGCAGGATGCAGGAAAGAACAGCTTGCGGTGTGACAGCTACAGTGCGGACGCTTCCAAGTGGGATGGGAACCGTCCTCCTGTGAAGGGCTTGGGTGCTGCAGGAGATCCTTCAGCTCCTGCCCTGCAGATTAGGCAGAACATTCAGTTGCAAGGTTCCGCGATGGGGCACACCGCACAAGCACCGTCAGGGGAATGGCAGGTAGCGGCTCTGAATTAAAGTGAAATAAATTATATGAAAAAGGGTCTGACGTCATAGGCATTCTTTGATGTTTCAGAGTCAGACAGGCTGGCTCCAACACTAGCGAGCTCTTTCATCTTAGTTCAGTTCCAGAATTCTCTTTTATTTATTATGTGTGTGTGTGTGTGTGTGTGTGTGTGTTTGGTGGGGCGTATGAGAAAAAGAGAATGTGGGGTGTGTGTGTCTGTGTGTGTGCACGCACGTGTGTAAAACACCTCCTTGATAAACAGTTTTGACACATCTTTACAGGTCACTGGGGTGGAGATCAGCCTGCATGGTTTTCTGTGCTAAATCAGCTGGATTAGCTTGAATGATTCCTCCTGCCCCATACCTACCATGGAACGTGGAACGCACGGATTTTCTCCTTTTTGTCTCAGCTCCCTATTCTCAATGGCTCCTAGTACAGAGTATGGCTGACTTGCTGGCTTTATAATCTGGGTTGGCCTTTGTAACAATCCCTCAGCTTCTGAAATGTCCTCTCCACGGGAACATTCCTTTGGGCTTCGTGAAGATCAAATGATGGGCACACACAAATCATTAAAAATGTAACTGGAGAAATTAATGAACGGGAATCAGACCGGCGATTTGACTATACAATTGCCTTGGAAAAAATCATAAAATTTAGGCTACGTTATCAAGTCTGTGCACTCCCAAAGGAATTTTCAGGCTTGGTACGCATGTCCATAGCCATGAGTGCTCATTCCCCTCACCTGACTCCTGCTCTCATGGACTTTTCTCTTTCTCACTCTATTTCTTTGTCTCCTCTTCCTCTTTCTCCCTCTTACCCCGCGCACATACCCTGTGAAGATTTCTACTTCAGAACGTACCTCCCATCTTTTGGTTTGTTTTCCTGTGAGATCCTTGAGGGTTGGAACCAAGTTTTATTTGCTCCCTGAATATCCTGTAAAAAGTCACTGTATGAGCGGCGGTAGCCATCACTGCAGGTGGCTGGAATTCCATTTATTCCATGCTGAAACACGGACAACACAAACGCCCACTTCCGATCTGGAGAATGCACGGTAGATGATAGATGCATTCTCTATAGGTACCATACGTGTACGTGTGAATATCACGTGCTGCACAAAATCCACCAGAAGCGAGGACCTGTTAGAGGACTAGAAACCTGGTTCGTTATCCACGGGCCTCAACACATCCGAAAGCAAGTTTCAGCACACGACACAGCTTACAGCAACAATTCCCAGAACTTCTATATGCCTTTTCATATCTGCCACCATCTACTGCAATGTTATAATATTATCTTTACAGGACACATTTGCCATCAGCAAAACCCTAAAAAGAAATAGTGATGATAAAGAATGTGACAGAATTTTACAATTGGTGACTTGAAAAACACAGGAATCTTTTTTTAAATATTTTATGTGACCAATTCAGGCAACAGATTATGACAGGAAGTTTTCTAACTCCTAGCTCTGCCTCTTCTTAGCTTTATAATCAGGGGAAACTTATCTATCCCTCTGCGCGTTCACCGTCCTTTGTGAGACCAGAATAATGGTGCGAGTCACAGGGAGTTTACGAAAATTGTCAGTGAGATACATTACCAGCCTGACACATGGTAGAACCTCAGAAATCTTTCATTATCTTTCCTGATATTGTAGTGAAGAAGCAAAAGGAATAAGATTCTTTTATATGAAATCTGGGGCATGGATGCAATAGAATCATCATCCACAATATCAGCTAAAGATACTTCCTTTGAGACGTAGATTGACAATAAAAGCCATTAGGCCAACATGACAGTGCAGTTTAGAATTCAGAGGCTCGCTCGTGTGCTTTCCCAGGTATATATGAGTGCCTTTGGGGAAAACTTTGAATGAATAAAACCACTGAATGTCAAACTTGCCTTGAAATAAACAACCCAGAAGAAAAAAGGCCAAATAGGAAAGGAAAAGCTGTTTATCGACGAAGCTTGAATTCCAGAGAATGGTGTTGGCTCGGGACCCCTGATCATAGTCGTTCTGCCGTGGTGCTTACTGAAGGGATTTCACTGAAGCTCTGCCTCAGCAGGCAGTCATTTTTCTGATCCCAGGTTTGATACCAAGCATCACTTGTGTGTGACTTCCTGTCTGCATCTAAGGAGCCTGTGACATTTGTGAGTCAGTTGGGGACCCTGAGCAGCCTGTTTTGCCTCCAAGGGAACTGCTTTCAGGGGGCTCACAGGGTCTTTGATAAATAAACTCTCTCCTCCTGGGCAGGTTTGATATCTTTGTCGAATGGAAAGGCTTCCTGCCAAGAACAGTGTGACACAGGGAAACTAGTTCTCAATACAGAATCCTCCTCAGTATCCACTCTCATCAAAAGTCATGAAGAAGTATGTTCAGAGAGGCCCTTAGGGGACGTGACACTAATGGCGAAGGAAACACGAGTAAAACTAAACAAATGCGACCACATCCAATGAAAAAGCTTCTGTACAGTGAAAGAAACCACCATCGACACAAAACGAAAAACACAGCCTACTCATTAGAAGATATTCACACATCAGACAAAGGGCTGACCTCCACAACGTATAAAGAGCACATATACCACAACAGAAAAGCAAATAACCCACTCAAAATATGGGCAGAAATTTCAACAGACACTTCTCCAGAGGAGATGTAAAGATGGCCTAGAGAAACGCGACAGCTTTCAAAGTGTCCTTGACCTTCACAGTCTCCCTTATGAAAATGAGAATGAAAATATTTCCTTTGCAGACTTTTTCCTAGAATCCAAGGAAAGAAGTACCTATACCTGTTACTGTGTCCAGCATTATGTGTACTTTTACTTATCATTAACCTGAACTATTATTTTGATTATCTTACTACATGGCTTTGTTTTAATTATGCTTATAATTGTGTCACATAATTGTATTTAATCGCCAAGGGTACACTTGTTTTTAAAGAAAATATATAATATGTAAATTACAGTACCTGCTGTGCACAGTGAAAGCAAAACCTATTTCGGTGATGGAAGACTGAGATCTGGAAAACCACGGTCATCATGCTGTGTGGTAAGAAGTGTGCTAGGCCTCTGAGCGATCTGTAAACAACCCGCCAGATTACTGGCTCTCCAGTTTCTCCCAGCTGACTAGCACAGTTCTCATGGCAACTGACACATACATGGTGCTGACAAGACAGCACTTTCTGGAATAACGGCAGTTCAGAAAGAGAATGTTTTCCCTAACAGTGCCACCTTCAATTACAAATGCATTAATTCAGCAAATACTCTGAAATGTCTTTCGAGTTGATCAGACAGCGTTCTGAACGGTGGGCTGACAAACACCAGTGGAACATGGTCCTTATCCTCCAGGGTCTACGATGTGGCAGGGAAGACACGTTCATGACATCAACAGATATCGTCCGGAAGACTACACTGTGTGCTCAGCAATGTTCTGGGCTGCTTGAGATAAACCAGTCAGCAAGAGACAAGATGCCCACTATCAAGGGGCTTATAGTCACACGGGGGGAGGGGAGAGAGAAACAGTAAACATACTAAAGGTGACTATTAGGAGATAAATGATAACACACACAAAAAAATTGAGGCCTAGGTAAAGGGATCAGGAATATGGGTGGAGGGTGGAAAAGACGAGTGCACTTAGCAATATAAAATCCCTGGCCTGGGCAGGCCTCGTATGGACAGAACTGAGCAAGGCCTTGACGGAAGCCAGAAAGTTGACAGATGGATGTGGGTGAGGAACATTCCAGGCACAGGGAGTAGCTAGAGCAATGGCCTCTAGGTGGGCGTGTGGCTGACCTACTTGGGAGTCCGCAGACTCCAGGAGAGTTGCAGATGAGTGACTAGATTGGGGAGGAGTGGGAACAGTCAAAGTGGACACAGCAGCCTGATCATGCAAGAACTGTGCAGAGGATTCAGCCACTGATTCTGGCCCAGGGACAGGGGAACACTAGACCACGTACTGAATGCGGTGACATATGGGGACGGTATCATCGACACGGATGGACACACGTCAGGGAACTAGAGGGACTGACCCACAGAGCAGGAGAAATCAAGGAATGCTGCCTCTTTAACAGAGTGGGACTCTTCACCTGGGCTTGATATTCATTGATATTTGAGCTCATCCTTGATTCTGTGCACATCTGCGCCATTATTCACAAAACCACACAATTAGCACCACTGAATTTCTCTGTAATTCATTGCTAAATCAGTGTTTGTCTCGCAGAGGGACTTGGTCGGGGCAGAGCGCACCCCATGAAGAGAGGGGCGCTGCGCTCCTTCCTGAACACGACTTGATGCACACTGTTTGATGGAGCATTCCTGCTTTTACCGAATGTGAGTGCCATTCCAGACTTCATGTGCGCTTTGTATGATTTGGCAGGCTATAATGGGGGGATTTGGAATACTCAAATCTTTCCCGGAAAAATGAACAGCGAGTGCTTCTTAGCTTTCCACCATTGCAGCTGAAGGAAGCTTGCATAAGAACACTCTACGGTCAGAGGGTGATCCTGCAGGAGGCCTTCAAATTCAACTATTAACACAACAAGCCCCTTTTTCTCTTTAGTACTTCCTTCAACTGGGCTTACAATCAAACTCGTTTATGTGAAAAAAAAAAAAAAAACAAGCCTGAAACAAAGCACGAGGATCAAAAATCAAGGAGCTGCTGAGGCAGGTCGCCAGGCGCCTCAACTGCCCAGGTGCCCATCGGGCCTCCTCCTCCCCCAATGCCTTTTGCTGTATCTCCTCGGGGCCATCGGGGTCCCAGTCCCCCCAAAACCCCTTCCTGACTCCCTTCGACCATCCCCTTTCCCCTTGCCCTTTAAAAAGCCCCCACTCCTCTAGGACGATGGGATGGCTATGTTACGCAGGAGAGCAGTCTTGCCAAACGCCAAGCTATCAACACCATGAAAAGAAGCCTATCTTCTCAGTACCAGTCTCGTCCCTCCGTGAAATGACTGGCTTGTGGTGGGACACGCCGTGAGGACCTGACTCTAACAATGAGACTTAGACCACCTGCCCATCTAAGTGAAAAGACATGCATGGAGCCTCTGTTCACACATCTTTCCTTTTATATCACTGATCAACAACCCCTTTACGATCGACATGGTGCCTGTCATGCTCTTTCAGCTAATAAATATATTCTGGGTCCCCGTTGGAAACAACGCTGCAGGCACCGTGCTATCTCAGGGGGAGTGGGTGTGTTCCGCGAGGGCTCAGCCACCAATCTCTTAAAAGCACAGGGACAGATCAGTACGGAGAGCCTCGACTGACTCGTGACAGGAAAACAAAGTCAAGGAGGCCGAGTCAGAGAGGAGGGCAATGGAATCACAGGGGAGCAGGTGGCCGAGCAACCGCGGTCAGAAAAGCCTCTTCAGGAGCGGTGAGCTGCAGGAGGTAGGTACTTTTACTGTCCCATGACACAGACGAGGAACACTGAGGTCAAAGGTATTCACTTGCCAATGCTGCATAGCTACGGAGAGAGTCAGATTTAAATTCTAGCTCATGGGTTTTGAAAATACCACTCTTCCTCATTGAATGTGACTCAAATCACTTCTGGTATTCTTTCCCTTTGTATCCTGACAGTCTCTCAAGAATGTTCTGGACACTCTCCTTCAAGCGGGGAGCAGCTGGGAACGTCACAGACTCTGACAAGGTCTGTAGGATTCTTCATCCCAGGTGAAAGTTGTTCTGGAGCGCCTCTCTCAGAACTGTACTCCACTTCCTCTCACAAAGGCGGGAACTCTGGTTTCAAGCCCAACTCACCATGTAGGCACCCAACTCCCTAAGACAACAATGTCTTCCTCTGTCGCCATCACTTTCCAACCTGCCTGCTCCTTCCTCCCTCCTCCCTCAGACAAGATGCAGCAATATGGACCTTGGACAGGAAGGCTTCAGAGCAGATCCTCTCACTTTAACACTGTAAAGGGAAGCTGTGTTCCCTGGATGCCCGATGCTCCAGGTGGAAAAAAACTAGAGAGAAAGCCTTTACCACAAGGAAGGACGTGTATGGTGCATCTCAGCAACTCTAACATATGTGGCAATTTCCTATGAATGGAACAGGATTCCCTCTGGAGTCTGGCCAAGAAGTGATCTCAGCTCCAACGTGTACATAGTGCCTTCTTTAAAGCCTATTTCATTCCTTAAAGTGATGAACAGGGCCTTTGATACTCATTTTTCAAGTTAGTTGGTAAATAAGATTAGGTGCATGAAATAAAGCAAACCATCTGGCGCACCCCGGTCGAGTAGCGGTTGGGTGCAGTCCCAAGGTCCTGGGTGAGCATCCCGGGACTGGTGGGAACAACCAAGATGGACAACCAAATACAATGAATGAAATGCTTCTTCCTCCTCTCTCTTCTTGCCCGCCTTTCTCTGCTTTCATTCCCGGCCACCTCTTTCCTTAAAAAGAAAAGAGAACTAAAAAAGAAAGCAGACCATCGGTACACCGAAATCATCGCCTTGATGAGTAATGATGACAAAAGAGAATATTTCTTCTGTATTACTTCATTTCCTTTCATGCCTGGAAATTAAAGCTTCAAGTTGTTACATAGCATGTAGAGGTGACAACAATTTACTTCTGGCAGGGATAGGCACTCACTTCTTTTCACGAGAGAGTTCAAGGGAAGAACATGCACATGGACTCTTAGCAAATGAGCATCACATCGCAGAAATCAACACAGAACATCCTCAAACACTGCTACAACAAACCATAGCTCTTCATAAAAACACAATCCTTTTGCCAAGACTAGGCGATGTGAGAGCACAGGCTGCATGGAGAGACATGAAGACCTGAATTCAAATGCGAATGCCACTCTAAGCCTTCTCTTCTATGACATGGAACTATCAACTCTCTCCTTAATAGTTCATAGGATGGCAGTTAAATAGGAGACAGGGGTCAACACCAGGCCTGGCAGACAAACTCATCAACATATCTTTCACATCTCAACCTCAGCGCATTGCTTCTGAGTCCAGGGCGAGTTCAATCTCTTCAAGCGGGGACTAAATTTGTACTATGAGAAATGCATTCTGTCTTCCTTTGCTTCTATATTTTTGGCTTTTGATCAGATGGAAATCAATGTTTGCAACGGCTATCTACTGATGCATAACAAACAGCCTCAAATTTAGTGACTTTACGCAACAGCCAATTCTCTAGCTCAGGCTCTGCACGTCAGTACTTTCCTCAGGGCTCATCTGAATGGTTCTGCTTTTCTCGGAAGCAGCTGAGCTGTGGACCGGAATACCTAGGATGGTCTTATGACATTTCTGGCAAATGGTTCACTGTCAGCTGGGCCATAGGGGTCTCATCAGCCCTGGAGTCCAGGCTTTTTCACGTTGTTGTCACCATGTTTGAAGAACAGAGAAGGCAAACAGCAGTGCAAGCACTTTTCAGTTATTTGAATGATATAGCTCTGGTATCATCCCAATGGGACTAGGAAACATCTATCTCCAAGGTCAGGGACAATGTGTGAGGAGATATGGGAGGCACAGGAAAATTCTACTTGTCTACTCCTACCGTGGTTCATGAATAAACCGTGTTCATCACTAGAGATTAATATAATAAGGATAAGCAATTACTAAAATGCTAGTCTTTCAGAAATGACTTTTACTCCCCTTTATTAAAAAGCTATAACCATTGAGCCTTATCATTCCAATAGGTGAATAGCAAAACAATTTCATGAAATTTGGGGGCGGGGAACCTAATCTGAAAGGTTCCTTACTACTGTGTTAAATATGTTACTTGTGGTCACTTTATCCAGAAACGTTTTATGGCTTTGCCAGGAGGAATCC
The DNA here is from genome assembly GCA_004363575.1 of Solenodon paradoxus. Classification (NCBI taxonomy): domain Eukaryota; kingdom Metazoa; phylum Chordata; class Mammalia; order Eulipotyphla; family Solenodontidae; genus Solenodon; species Solenodon paradoxus. The sequence continues at coordinate 4,846 of RJWH01009610.1, read as the reverse complement.
AGTCTATAGCTCCTTCCATATGATAATGTTGCTGCTTTTCACCCTTCCAATATATACATGCCCCCAACTGAGGCATTTTACACAAGCACACTCTCATGCGAAGTGGCAGAATAGACTAGAAAACACCACCCCTGGTGAGACAAGGAGATAGTCCCTGGTAATTGTGAAGTAGATTTGTGATGTGGTTGGGGCTTCCTTGGGTCACCCTCCCCACCAGACACCAGCCCACTCTCCTAGCTTTGCTAGGGGACCCCTTGATTTAATCCAATCCTCCTTCAAAGAGGAGTACAAGCTTAGTCACTTTCCACTACAAAGTCCTAACCACATGATTTCGGACCCCTGGGTATCTTTTTTATTCATTTATTACTGCTAGTTATGTTGCTCTTGGCAATGTCATCATGTGCCCATTATATTTCCTACATGATTACTGCTGGGATACATGATGGCTGTTGATAGCTTAAACATTAATGTTTAATTCAATCAAATAAAGGCATTTATTGTTTTATCATTTCTAAGATATTTCCCAAGGATATATTCCTATCATCTTTAAACAGCCACAATTTTATCTTTTTTACTGGAATGACAGATGTTTTTCTCTCTATAATTTCATCACCCTGGAAAGAACTTATAAAACAATATTGAGTACTCTTGGTGACGACAGGTATATTTACCTAGATCATAGCTGTAAAGGATTTTTTTTCAGTTGTTTAACCTCATTTGTATATTTGTTAGAATGGACACACTAAGGACTATAGCCTATTAAAGTCTATTTTCCTACTTTGCTTTTAATTATAGGGTGTTGTATTCCCTCAACTCTTCTTTAGTCATCCACATGTCCTTAAAATATGGTCAGTAGCAGTAGTCCATCTATTGATTGAAGTCATTCTGTCTCCTCTTAATCCATTTCTTCGCATCCAACCACACATTCTTGTCATATTATGTTCTAGATGTGGCAGCCCTCTGTTGCCACCAGGAATAGACTCATGTGTGGGAGGGGGAGTTATTTGGGGTATAAATGGAGGGGTACTGTCCCTGGGAAAGCGAACTACGTCAATATTTAAAAATCGCTCTGTGGCATGCACGCCCTAGTGGCCTAGTGGAAAGGGCCACCAGATTTGGTCCAAATACAGCTCAAGGACCCAGATTCCAGCCCGGGGGTGGGGGGGTGAGGGGGTTGGGGTGGGGTGGTAACAATCAAGATGAACAATGAAATAAAAATAAAATAAAATTCTTCTCCCTCCTGTCTTCCTGCCTGCCTACTCACCTTCATCCCTTCCTGCTTCTTTCTTTTAAAAAAGAAAATAAATTTCACAATGTGTGATTATTTTTTTGAAAGGAAAGGTACACGTAGGAATGCAGGTTAGTAGGCAGCAGGCAGGAAGAGAGAGGCACAAGACACACTTTATTTATTTTCAGTTGTTCACATTGGTTGTTTCCCCAGTCCCAGGTCTTGAACCTGAGGCTTTGGGATGTATGTGGGACTCTCCCGGGTGTACTCGAATGCTAGACCATCAGGGCGCACCCTCACACTGCATGATTTTTAATGACATTGCACTTGTATTTCAGATTGCATTTGCCGCGGAGAAAAGGATCATTTCATTGGAAAATTGCGTTTTCCTGTTCCTGCTTGCCTGCTGCCAGTGGAGTGTGGGAGGGAGAGGGAGAGAGAGAGGGAAAGGGAGACAGAGGGAGAGGGAGAGAGAGACAGAGAGACAGGAGACAGAAGACAGAGAGACAGAGAGACAGAGAGAGACAGAGACAGAGAGACAGAGATACAAAAATGCCTAAACTGCAATATAGCAGAAAGTTACAGGACATCAGAGACCTTCTGCTGAGGCTACTGTTAGGGCGGATCAATGACAAGCAAAAGCCAAGAGAAGGGGGGCTTCCAGGCTTTAGACTTTTGGAGCGGTGTGCCCCTTCTTGGCCAGGCTACAGGATGTCCAGACAGGCGAGAAATCACTAAGTGGTCTTTCTGGAGGAGGCCCAGGGAGGAGACTCTAAAAGCCAAAATGGAAAAGAGGAAGGAACCTTCCACGGGCAGGTTTTCTAAACCCGACCAGGGTTTATCAAGGAAAAAGATAGGGTGGAGGGTGTGTGCGGTGGCGATTCTGGAGAGGTCATGAGACACTGCTTGGGGTGGTTCTGCAGCTGTCAGGTGACTGCTGGTGCAGGTGCAAAGGGTTGGAGGGGACAGGCAGGGGTTCACTGGGGAGGAAACCGGGGAACAGAAGTCCAGTAGGATATCAAGACCGTTTCAGTGAAGATGTTCAGGGATGGGCTGTGCCATGATGCCTGGTAAGGTGAAGAACCTGTTAAAGACACATAACCGCACGATGTGACTCAGCAAAGACGCGCTCGCGTTTTGCCAATCATGCGGCCGATCATTTGAACAAAATCAAGGCCTTCCTATAAATAAACAGGTACAGTGATTACGGGCGGTGGCGATGCCGCCTTCGCCTTCCATAGGTGACCTGACCGCGCGTGGGCTTCGGGCAACCTGCGGGGGAGGGGCGCAGACGCGCCCCGCCCCGCCGCAGGCAAGTCCCGCTGAAAGGCACACGTGGGACCACCCAGCCCGAGCCTGGGTGCGGAGAACTGAACTCAGGCCGCCAGATCCCGGCCCAGAAGAGCCGGGCGCCTGCGCAGTGGGCCGAAGCGCCGCGCGTGCGGGAGCAGGAGACCCCCGCCCCCGCCCCTCGCTCTCCGCGGGAACGCGCACGTGCACGCGAAGACGAGCGCGCACGCGGAGGCGCCTCACCTCGCTCAACCCTGGTCAGGCGGCCGAGGGGGCGGGAGCGGCGCCCGGAGACGCCGTGATCTCGGAGCGCGGCGACTCCCGAGCCTCGTCCACTCAGCGTCGGCCTTCGGGACCCTCGGGCCGCGCTGAGACGGACCGACCGACGCGCCTGCCCGCCTCTCCCCGCCCCGCTCCGCTCTCGCCGCCTCGCTTCATCTTCTCGGGCGCGGGGCGCGCAGGCTGAGAGCCGCTTCGTCCCCGCCCCTCCGCGGCCCTTTCTCTCCTCAGCACCTCGGCGGCCCACGGCGGCGGCGGCGGCGGCGGCGGCGGCAGCAGCTGGCGCGGAGCAGCGGCGGCCTGGAGGATGAAGTGCAAGCCGAACCAGACGCGGACCTACGACACCGAGGGCTTCAAGCAGCGCGCGGCATGCCTGTGCTTCCGGAGCGAGCGTGAGGATGAGGTGCTGCTGGTGAGCAGCAGCCGGCACCCCGACCGCTGGATCGTGCCCGGCGGGGGCCTGGAGCCCGAGGAGGAGCCGGGCAGCGCGGCGGTCCGCGAGGTGTACGAAGAGGCGGGCGTCAGGGGCAAGCTAGGCCGGCTGCTGGGCGTCTTCGAGCAGAACCAAGACCGCAAGCACCGGACCTACGTGTACGTCCTGATTGTCACCGAGCTCCTGGAGGACTGGGAAGACGCGGTGAGCATTGGGAGGAAGCGAGAGTGGTTCAAAGTCGAAGATGCCATCAAGGTTCTCCAGTGCCACAAGCCCGTGCATGCCGAATATCTGGAGAAACTAAAGCTGGGCGGGTCCCCCACCAATGGAAACGCCGTGGCCCCGTCCCTGCCAGAGAGCGACCCCTAGTATGTACCGCTCCTGCACAGCCTTCTCCTCCCCGCCGCCCCCTGCCAGCGTGACGCCTGGAGCCCCCTTCTGCCACGTGCTTTCCTGGGGAGGGGGCGGCTCTTTTGTCTCCGGGGCGGGTGACGACCTCTCAGTCGCGCCCGCGCGCCCGCGAAGGGTCGCACTTGCCGGGCGCCGGTGCCCACGGCTTGCGTGTTTTGCAGACGCTTAGAAAATCGCTTCTTCGTAGTGCTGGACTCGTCCCTAAAGCCGCCTGGGGTTTCTTGAAAGGTGCCTTAACTGTTCACCCAGCCCGTGCGCCTGTGCCTGTGCCCGTGCCCGTGCCCGTGCCAGTGCCCGTGCCCGTGCCCGAGTGTGAGTGTGCGCGCGTTTTGGCCGCTGTGATTGGTTGGTGGTTTTTGCTTTTTACACTTCACACGCACGTGTGTGTGCGCGCATTTTTGCTACCGGCCTTGCGGTTTGTGATGGGTGAAGGCCTTTCTCATGCCATCAGGTTGTCCGTCGTCAGTTTTCCTTGTTTTTTCTTTAGTGGTTTTCTCATGGACAGCATCAGTCCTCGGCAAGCCTTTCTGTGACGCGGACCGTTTGAAATGACCCGTTTTGAATGTAAGAAAAAAATAGAAGTAATTTTACATCTTGTGCTCCTTCCACGGTGGACAGTCATTTCGTTTTCAGCATCGTGATCTAACTTGCCCTTTTCAGAAATCCCTTCATCCTTTTGTAGATAGTGTGATTTTCGAAACCTTTCCCAGCTGGTCGTTGTTCACTGCTTGCTTGAAATGGCCATTTCCTATTTGGAGCAAAGGGGATTCTTAGCCAAACACAATCTAATAGGTACATCTTATCGGGAAAACTCTTTTCAGAGTGTGGCTTAGTATCCTCCACTTCCAACCGCACTGCCCCTTCTTAATACCCTAGAAGGACAGTGGTTCTCTAAACCAAGTTAGTTTTTGACAGGTTATTTCTCACGTTTCAGTTTGTGACATTCCAGTTAAACTTGTGTGAATCAGTAGCCAAAGGAAAAGAACCTTACATGATAAATTACATCCCATTTTGAGGGAGTTAACTTTCTTGATAGTCAGATGTTACAGACTTTTCTAACTGTAAGGCACTAAACAATCTCCTCTTAAGGAGAATGGAAGGGTCATATATTTCTATATATAAAGCTTGTCCTCTTTAAAATATTTTACATACCAATAATGAATATAAGTGGATAACAATTATAATTTAATCGTTCTACAAATTTG
>RJWH01009609.1:0-14268 GCA_004363575.1 Solenodon paradoxus | reverse complement strand
GCATCCCAGATGGAGGGAAGACGGACTGCAAGTCCCAGAGGCGGGAGTATTGAGGAACATCAAGAAGGCTGGTTTGCAATAATCAGAGTAGCTTGGAGGGAGGTCATAGGGACCTTTTTAAGTCTAAGGGCCAGCATGAGCAAGGCTCCGAGAGACTGAAGCCCCAGCGTCCGGAAGGCACGGCTCAGTGCAGAGAGGAGCGCTGGAGACCCTAAATCTAGTGACTGCATGGGAAACTTCCCCGCTAGGATTTACAGGGTGCTTAGAACAGATCCCACTAGGTCCTGGGGTCAAAGGCAGCCTGGAAGGACCTTAACCCCTTCCCTAGTAACGTGCCGCCGTCCCCCGTGGCAACTAGGGCGGGGCCCGAGCCGCCACACAGATTCCCCCTGTCGGGTAGAAGCCGGGAGTCTAGCTCACCGCCGGAGTTCGCACGGCGCCTACGGGCCCTTTAAGAGGCTCCACCCGGCGAGACCCCAGAGCACCCTGATTGGTCCCGAGAGCGGCCGAGCGCAGCCGAACTTGACGCACCGCCCGCAGCCATCTCTGCGACCTCCCACGCGGCTCAGCGGCTGCCTAAGCCAATCGCCAACCGGCGCGCCGGCCGGTATCTGCATGGTCACGCCCCAGGGGAAGGCCGCACCCAATAAGGCAGCTCACTCGGGCCGTCATTAGCATGCCGGGGGTGGAGCTGGGCGGGGCGGACCTTAGGGGCGGGCTCCGGGCGGTAGGTTGGAGCGCTGCGGCCGCCGAGAGGGCCGGGAAAGTTTCTTTGGAGGTGAAAACAGCTGCCGAACTCGGGGCCCTGCGAGGGGGCGGGGGCGCGGGGGTCCCGGGGCGGGGCGGGGCTGCTCCGGGGTCGGGGTGGGGCGGACTCGGACCTCCTGGGGGGGGGCGATCGCCCAACAAAGGATCCCTGGGGCGCCCGCCCTCGAGGGCCTCCCCGCCCCGGGATCCGGCCCTCGTGCGCCCGGAGCCCGGCGTTCTGGGGCTTCCAGCCGGGCCCTGCCATCGGCGTCTCCGGCGTCCCTCACGGCGGCCACGTATCTGCATTCCAGGTGCGGCCGGGAGCGGCTATGTCCCACGGCCCCAAGCAGCCCGGCGCGGCCGCCGCGTGAGTGCGACACCCCCTCCCCTGGCCCGCTCGGGGCCGCAGCCCGGGCCCCGCCCGCCCCGTCGGAGCTCCACGACCCGGCCCCCCGGGGTCTTGACTCCCCCCTTTCTGGGACAGGCCCTCCCCATCTGCCCCCCTCGACCTCCACCCACCTTCATCCCAGGTCTCCAGCCTCTTCCAGGGGTGCTCCTGGGTGCCCCGGTCCCGACCTTTCCTCCCAAGCCCCCAGGCTACCAGCTTGGTGGACGGGATCGGGGGTAATTCCGGAGTCCCATTGCTCTTGTCGGTCCTGGGATCTCTGTTGGCCCCCCAAACTCCAGTCCCAATGCCAAATAATGACCCCCTTCGACGCCGCCTCCCAGGACTCAGGTCCCTCGCTGCCGGCGCCACCGTCGTGGTGGGCGGTGACGGGGATCCTGTCGTCCTGTGGTTCCAGTTCTCCCCTACTGGCCCGTCGAGAGCCCTGCCCCCACCCCTGGAGCCTAACTCCCTCAAACCCTTCGTAGCCCGCTGACCACTGGGGTAGGAGGTGGGGGTGACCCTGGTGTCCCCTGGCTCCAGGCCGGCGGGCGGCAAGGCTCCGGGCCAGCATGGGGGCTTCGTGGTGGCTGTCAAGCAAGAGCGCGGCGAGGGCCCGCGAGCGGGAGAGAAGGGGTCCCACGAGGAGGAGGTAAGCGTCCCGGCATTGAGGTTGGGGAGGCGGTGGATTTCATTCCCAGCTTGGGAGCCCCGCCCCAGACTAGATTGGAATTCATGGTGGCTCCACCCTCCGGAAGCTGAGATCCCGCCCGTGACTAGAGCCGCAGAGGTTCACTGTCACTCCAAGTCCGGGCCCCGCCCACCGCGGCTGCTAGCTCCGCCCACCCCAGGGCTCACCTCCCAGCGGGAGGGAGGCAGCCTCCTTTGCTCCTTTGGCAAGAAGCTACGTCCACAGATAACCTTTGGCCAAGATACCCCTGCCTCCTTATTGCCATCCTGGCCGTTTCCGCAGACCCTCCAGGGTCTCGCTCCTGGAGAGGCCCCGCCCGCCATTTGCCCCAGGCCCCGCCCAACGGCATGGTCGCGGTCTGTTTCTCTAGCCGGTGAAGAAGCGAGGCTGGCCCAAGGGCAAGAAGCGAAAGAAGATACTGCCCAACGGGCCCAAGGCACCAGTCACCGGCTACGTGCGCTTCCTGAACGAGCGGCGGGAGCAGATTCGCACGCGCCATCCGGACCTGCCCTTCCCTGAGATCACCAAGATGCTGGGCGCGGAATGGAGCAAGCTGCAGCCGGCCGAGAAGCAGGTGGGGTCGGGGAGGCTGACCTCCTGCGCCCCCCGGACCCATCTGCGCCAGCCACATCCCCCCAAGGATAGGTGTGGAGGGTCTTTCCTCCCGCCTGGAGAACCGACCCCCGGCTTGTTGAAGGGAGGACAGTGGAAGACAAGAATAGATGTGAAAGTAACCAACGTGGATGTGTCTAAAGAAGAAGGGTCGGGCCTGTGTTTTTTATTTTAAAGGAAAGGTACAGGCAGGAATGAAGGTGAGCAGCCAGGTAGGGAGAGAAAGAAGAAATCTTTTCTCATATTGAGTTGTTCACCTTGGTTGTTCCCGGGGCCCCAGGACGCCAGCGAGCTGTCTTAGGTTGTCTGTGGTTTGTAGCCGCCGGAGGCAGCGGACTTAACGGCTAAGCCACCAGGGTGTGCTGTTTTGTTTTGTTTTGAAAAGAGGAAGGAAAAGGAGACAGAAGCACTTTGTATGGAAGTAATGACGAAACACCTTCATTTATTTAGTTGTTTTTTGCTGATCACCTCGGTCCCGGGTCTCACACCTAGGTTCTGGGTCTGCGTGTGGTCCATACACAGCACCAGCATCTCAGCCACCCCAGCCACAAGGGTGCATCTTTTTTTCTTTTTCTTTTAAAAGAGGAAGGGGGAGGAGGAAGAAGCATTTCTTAAAGAAGGAAGGAAGGGTGAGGAGGAAGCACCTTTACTGATTTATTTTTGGTGATTCCCTCTGGTCCCTGTCCTTGGGCTTTAGGCGATCTGCGCTCCAGTCACCGGCTGAGCGCCTGAGCCACCAAGTGGATGCCATGGGTGTGTGCTTTTATGTAAAACCTGATTTTTACATCCAAGTATGAATTTAAATATTGCAAAAAGTCAAGCCACACACTGGTTTGCTCTCTCTAGTGAGCGTTCAACAGGCAAAATAGGGGTGGGAGGTCAGGCGGCTGGGAGGCGGGGCTCAGGCCCGGGGCCGGGGTTTTCTCTGCGGGGGACAGTCTGGAACTTGGGAGGTTCTGCAGTGAGTGAGGACTCCCCGAGACGCCTCTGTGCCTGGCTGGGCCAAACCTTACCATGCTGCCCTCTGCCAGCGGTACCTGGACGAGGCGGAGCGGGAGAAGCAGCGGTATATGAAGGAGCTGCGGGCCTACCAGCAGTCGGAAGCCTACAAGATGTGTACGGAGAAGATTCAGGAGAAGAAGATCAAGAAAGGTGGGAAGGACCCCTGGACCCCTGGCAGTTGAGCCTGTCCTGGGACAGATGACACAGAAAGACAGACCACTTTCCCCCACCTCTGGGACTCACAGTCCGGTGGGCGTGAGAGTCGCGCAACCAGATGGTCGGGAGGAGTGAACAGGCGGGCAGGAGGGTGTTCCAGGCAGAGGAAACAGCATGTGCAAAGCGTGCCTGACCCTGCGCTCCTCCTGCCCTCCCGCAGAGGACTCAGGCTCCGGCCTCATGAACACCCTCTTGAACGGACACAAGGTAAGCGCCCCTCCTGCAAGGACGGCCCCTGGGGAGAAAGGTCTGGAGGGCTGTAGACCCCCCGGGTGAGCCAGGACTGCTGCTCTGGGATGGTGCTCCCCTTTGCAGGTGTACCATTGGAGGTAGGGCGGCCAGGACCCCGCCCCAGCCTGGGGATGGCCCAGGAATGGTTTGGCTGCCCCCTGCCCCCTGAAGAATAATTGCCACCTTGTCCTGTGTCTCAGGGTGGGGACTGCGATAGCTTCTCCACCTTTGATGTCCCCATCTTCACTGAAGAGTTCTTAGACCAAAACAAAGGTGAGTCCTGACCCGGGGTTCTGTGGGGAGCCAGTGGCCCAGAGAGGAGGACCCAGAGGGGCCAGGCAGGAGTGTGTTTGGCGGGCGGGGCGCGTTCACCTCTAAAAGCCGAGTTGCCTTGCGCCCCCAGACCCCTTGGCCTGGCCAGCACAGCTGAGGCCCGGCCCAGGAAGGGGAGGACGCGCCAGGCTCTGATCCCAGCTTCCCTGCTGCAGCGCGGGAGGCGGAGCTGCGGCGCCTGCGGAAGATGAACGTGGCCTTCGAGGAGCAGAACGCCGTGCTGCAGAGACACACGCAGAGCATGAGCAGCGCGCGCGAGCGCCTGGAGCAGGAGCTGGCGCTGGAGGAGCGGCGGACGCTGGCGCTGCAGCAGCAGCTCCAGGCGGTGCGCCAGGCGCTCACCGCCAGCTTCGCTTCGCTGCCGGTGCCGGGTGCGAGGCCCCGCCCCCGTGGCCCAACCCCGCCTCCCGGCCCGGCGAGTCCCGCCCCTCGGATTCCGCTGGTCTGGATGGCCCCGCCTCCTGGGCCCGCCCTGGCAGCCCCGCCTCCCCGCCCCGCCCCTGAGAGCCCTGGATCTCCGCCTCCCAGTCCAGCAAGCGCGCGCCGCTGGCCTCGTCCCCCGCCACCCTGCCTCTCCGCTCCCCAAAAGCCCTCGCCACCCTCCTCGGGCTACGCCGTTAACCCGTCCCTCCATTCCGTCCTCGCTGACATCCTTGTCTCTCCTTTGCTGTGTCCTCCCATTTGTCCAGACTCCTGCTGCCCCGCCTCCCTGTCCCCCTTCCACATCCCCAGCCGCCCGCACTGACCCCGCCCGGCCGCCTCTAATCTCCCTCCTCAGCTGACCCTGGCTACCTGCCCCTCCTCTGCACGCCCCACTCCCAGCTGCGACCCTGCCCTCGCCATTTTCCACCTTCTGACCGCCACTCACAGCCGACTTTGACGTTCTGGGTGCAGAAGCCCTGACCCTCCCACCCGACCCCGCTGAACTCACCAAGAGCCCCTTCCTCGGACCTCCCCCACCCCTCGTTGGACCCTCGCCGTCTGCCCAGGTGGAGCCCGGCCCCTGGCCACTCCCTCTGAGGTCCGGACTGACCGACCCCGCCCCTCGCAGGCACGGGCGAGACGCCCACGCTCAGCACGCTGGACTTCTATATGGCGCGTCTGCACGGCGCCATCGAGCGCGACCCCGCCCAGCACGAGAAACTCATCGTCCGCATCAAGGAGATCCTGGCCCAGGTCGCCAGGTGTGTGTCCGGCCGGGCTGCCCCAGGGTCTGCACAGCCCGTCTAGGGCCGCCTACGGCAGGGCTGCTTGCGGCTAGACCTGTCTGGGTGGACATGACGGGATTTCGGCCGCCCTCCTGCGGGGGCTCCGGGGCCAGTGGAAGCCCTGCGGGGCAGCGGGGGGCGGGGGGGACCCGATACGGGTCCATAGTCCTCGGTGCTGCAGCTAACGACCTGACCGCCAGGGGGCGCTGGTCAGCCGGCTACGACAGGAACGCTCCTGGTGGGATCTCTGGGGGTGGAAGGGAGCTTCCTAGAACTTCTCAGTGTGGGGTTCTGGGGGGCTTTTCGGGGGCCCCCTATCACCAGCCTCCTCTTTCCTATCACAGCGAGCACCTATGAGGCAGTCACCACTCCACGGACCCAGAAGAGACCAAGCTCTGGTCCCAGCCCCTTCCCCACCCGCGGAGGAGGAGGGGCTGGGGGTCACCCTCTCTCCCCGGGGCCAGACCCAATCTTGCACCTGCACCAGGGGCTCCAGCCCCCAGTACTCAGTTTCAGCAGCATCGCTCTAGCTTTCGACCTCCCCGATGTCCCAGACGGGGGAAAGTCACCCGTCACCCTGTTCACCTGGGGTCTTATGAGGTCCCCTCACCTCGCAGGGCGGTTCACACACTACAGGGATGTGGGCGTCACCCTCGAGCAGCGCAGCCCGGGACACGGGGTCTGTAGCAGCTCGCACATCGGTTTTGGGGGACTGCAGACACCCCACGGCTCCCCAGGCCTCCCAGAGGCTGCAGGATGGAGAAAACGCTTACTCGACCCTGGGACTCTCAGAAGACAGGCCCCACAGACCTGCCGCTGTGGTGGCCGCTTTCCGCCTGTCACCCTGGTGCTCCTGCACCCCCAAAGGGGCAGCGGGGCTGACCAACTCACCCTCCAACTAAGGGACCTTGGTAGAAGGACCCCTTTCACTGCTCAGTCTGGACTTTTAAATAAAATAAAGTTTGAATTTCAAGCTGGTGTTTCAAGAGTGTGTTTTTGGAGGGCGAGCCAGAGATGTGGCAGGTTCCCCCACATCGTCCAAGGAGTCCCAGATCCCCTCCCCCAGCCTGGCGCCAGAAGCCCACGCTCTGTCTGGGGCCTCCTGCACGTGTCCCTTCCGTGGACTCGCACCCCCGGGGCCTGTGTGTCTGGCTTCTCTCCCTGAGCACGGTGGGTCAGGCTCCCTCCACATGGGGACGAGTGTCAGGGCATCACCCTGCTCACGCCAGGTCACTCGGACCTGTGGATGGGCCAGCCTCACCTCACTGCTCGTTCCTCAAGGGCCTTGTGAGTGGTCCCACCTCCAGGCTGATGCGAATCACTGGTGTGGACATAACTGCTGCGTCACCTGGTCATTCTGTGGCTGAGGCCAGCTCTCAGGAGGGTCTTCAGCTGCTAAGAGATCCTTTTTTGCCTTGAAGCAAAGATGCAGGCAGGAGTGAAGGCCAGCAGGCAGGCAGGCAGAGAAAGGAGGAAGCAGCATTTATTTTATTGAGTTGTTCATCTTGGTTGTTATGCCGGCCCCGGGTCTTGAACCTGGGTCCTAGAGGTGGGTGTGGACTGTGCCCAGTGGTGTACTAAACCACTAAGCCACCAGGGTGTGGCGATTTAAAGCCTGTTGGAAAGCATTTGACCAACACCACCGTTACAGATCAAATGCTATCCCCTCCAAAGAGACATTGGGGGTCCTAACCCCCAGGGCCTCCGAATGTGGCCTTATTTGGAAATAGGGTCATGCAGACACAGTTAGAATGAGGTCATCGTGCAATAGGGTGGGCCCCTCATCCCAGACGCCTCATGTCCTTATAAGAAGATGCACATTTGGACAGAAACCCGGAGGAGACCGCCAGGGCTCATGACAGGACGACAGCAAGAATCCCAGCTGCCAAGGACAGCCGCCCCCTCCAGGAACTGGGAGGGGCGGGAAGGGTTCCTTCCAGAGTCTCAGGGACAGGGGGGAGTGGGGGCCTGGCCTGCAGACTAACTGATGGCAGGCGTTCCACCTCGAACTGTGAGAAAATAAATCTCTGTGGTTTGGCCCTTGGCTTGGGTCACTTATTATTGGCATTCTAAGAAATGAAGGCAATCTTTTCTCATCTCCCCCACAGACGTGCAGTCCCTACTCCCCCACCCTGAGGTGGGAAGCCCCCTCCAGGCTAAAGTCAGAGTTTGCCTCCCCTGGGTTGATCCTCATGGCGTCACGTGAGGACATACGAGCAAGTCAGTGGAAGGTGCCCTTTGGATGGTGCTGGCGTTCAGTTTACTTTCATGTCTTTGCTTTCTAACATAGTCGTAAAGTAGGGAGATCACCAGTTCGTCAAATTCCAGATTTTCAGCAACCCCCCCAAAAGAAATCCAAACCCATCAGCTGGTCGCCCTCCCTCCCCAGCCCGGACCCCCTCTGGAGCCCACCGTCCGTCTCGGGGTCCCCTGTCCTGCACTGTCCCTTCCGTGGCTACAGCCTGTGAGGCCGGTGTGTGTGGCTTCTTTCCCTGAGCGCCGTGGAGTCGGTTTCCATGTATATTGGAGCGTATGTTGTTTTGCAGGTTTGTAAACTTCACACCACTTTCAACGTTGTCCAAAGCTTTCTGCACCTTGGCTTTCAATCAGTCATCCATGTTTGGGGTTTGAGATCTGTCTGAGGCAGGAGGCTCCACTTTTGCCAACCTCTGGACTTACATCGCTGTCTGTTCAGTGACCATCCCTGTCAGTGGGGACTCTTTCCGTCCCCCCCTCCCCACACCAGGGGCCAGTGTGTCCATCTCTAGCTCAGTCCTGGTGACCCATTCATTCCCTCATCAAGGATTATGTGGCACTGGGCAGTGGACACGGCAGGGGAACAGAACCCTGCCCTTCTGGGGCTGAACTTCTTGGTGAAAAAGTAATAGGTCTCCCATCAAGTGTTAGGGAGAGGAAAAAAAAAAAGTGGGGGGGACGAGAGACTGGGAAGGGTTGGGAGGAGGAAAGAGTCAAAGGATGGAAGGGAAGGAACTACTTGCTGATCTGTGGTCTAGACAGCAGGTGCAAAGGTCCTGGGGCAGGTTGGTGTCTGGCCTGTTGGAGGAACAGCCAGGCAGGGAGCAGAGTGAAAGAGGGGAGAGAGGGACAGAGGGAAGGGAGGAGTGGAGCAGGTGGTTCAGGCTCTGGTGGGAGCAGGAGGTCTTGGGTTTTGACTCCAGAGAGGTGGGCACCCTGGAGGGTGGTTGTCAGAGGAGGGCGCGGTATGGCTCAGGTTATTTAGGAAAACTGTCCTCGCCACCTGATAAGGTTGCTGTAAGAAGTGAGCCTCGCGGAGAGTGAGCTCTCGGGCACCCTCAGCTGTCCCCTTCCTTACTTGAGGTCCTTGTTATTCGGTGAGCCCCCTGTGTCCCCTGGGGAGTACTCAGCTGGCCCTGGCAAGTCCCGGACACCTGGGGCCCCCTCCAGGGCGCCCCCACCGCACCCTGCGGTGTCGCCTTCCCGGCCAGCTCGGGTTCCCGGATCCCCTTACTCGCGCGGCTCGGCTGTCGCGCGCTGGGCCGGGGGAGGGGCAGCTGCAGGAAACCGCGGATCCGGTGGCGGCGGCCGAGTGGCCGAGCTCCTCCGGCCATGGAGAGCGCAGCGGCCCGCGAGGCCCGGGGGGCCGAGGCCCCTCGCCCGACCGCGCCCCCGCCCTCGCCCGCGGAGCCCCCCGCCGCGCCCCCCGCCCCGGCCGCGCCGCGCAGCCGCCCGCGTCTGGTGTTCCGCACGCAGCTGGCGCATGGCAGTCCGACGGGCAAGATCGAGGGCTTCACCAACGTCCGCGAGCTCTACGCCAAGATCGCCGAGGCCTTCGGGATCGCGCCCACCGAGGTGAGGACCCTGGACCCCAGTGCCGGAGCCTCCCTTCCTGGCCACTCGAGCTGGCCGCGGGCCAGGGTGGAGTCTGAACCCTTAGACGGGGCTCCCGGACCCCATCACCACCGAATGGAGGGGACCCGATCACCAGATCTCAGAGACGCATCCGGGGTGCCCATACCCGGGGACCCCCTTTGCACGACCTGTTCAAACGATGAGCACAGAGGCTAGTGGATCCCGAGATCGCGTGGGAATCTACTCCGCCGGTCCAGCTAGGAGCGGACCCCAACCCTCGGGAAAGCGCCTCTGTGTGTCCTGGTGGGGCTGGGGACTGGGGTACCAGGCAGTCGCATTACAGGTGAGAAACCGCTGGGTCAGGGATGTGGCTTCAGGGCGGTGCGCCTCGCGGCCCCTAGGGGGCGCCCGCGGGTTCCGTCCGTTCTGGAAAAGCCAGTGCAGGCAGGCGTCTCGGGGAAGGAAGATGTGGGTCTCCTTTCCACCCTGCTCCCCATTCTTGAATCCCAGTCTCTTTTCACCCCCAGCCCACCACCTTGAGGGGCCCAGGGGCTGAGAACCTAGCGTTCAGTTTCATGCTTCCTCCTGACTCGGTTTCCCCGTCTGCCCACGAGCCCATCTCACCGGCGGCTTTGCACAGATAATGGGCGCTGAGCGCTCTTGTTAATCCTGCACCCCCACCCCGCTCCCGACAGATCCTGTTCTGCACCCTTAACAGCCACAAAGTGGATATGCAGAGACTCTTGGGCGGTCAGATAGGGCTGGAGGATTTTATCTTCGCGCATGTGCGTGGCGAGACCAAGGAGGTGGAGGTCACGAAGACAGAGGACGCTCTGGGTCTGACCATCACAGACAACGGGGCCGGTTACGCCTTCATCAAGGTGCCCGAGGGGGCGGGGCGGGCGGAGCCCCTGTCTGGTCTGCGCAGGCTCTGGGGAACCACCCGGGTGACCGTGAACTGGCTCTGATCCCGCCGACAGCGGATCAAAGAAGGCAGCATCATTAACCGGATCGAGGCGGTGTGTGTGGGTGACAGTATCGAGGCCATCAACGACCACTCCATCGTCGGCTGCCGTCACTACGAAGTGGCCAAGATGCTTCGGGAGCTGCCCAGGTCTCAGCCCTTCACACTGCGCCTGGTGCAGCCCAAGAGAGCCTTTGGTGAGCACCCCCTGGTGGAGAGAGCTTTGCCAGAAGCGGGTGGTGGGAGACTGTGGGGTGGGGTGGGGTGGGGCAGGATGGAAGGTTCTAGATGCCTTTGGTGAAGGGAGGGAGGGCCTCTGGCACTGAACCGGAGCAGATGGGTGCTCTCCATGGTTAAAATCAGTCTGGGCATGGAAGGGGGGCATTGAGGAGGGTAGAACGAGGTGTCTAGATCTATTTTGCCATCCAGTAGAGAGTTCTGAGGTTCTGGAAAGTTCTGGAATGGTGCTTTCCAAAGAGAAGTTTTTGGCTGGTCTGCGGATAAGACTAGGCTGAATGTATTTCCTTGAGACAACAACTGGGACACTGGGATGGCAAAAATGGGACGGGGCTCTGTGCTGGTGAGGAGGGAAGGGAGGAGGTGGAGCAGTCCCAGCAGGAGCAGAGCAGCCAAGCCAGCAACATGTAAGTACTATGTGATGTCCCTTGGTGGGACTTCATGCAAATGGCCAGGGCCAGTGCAAGGAATCTCGGCATCATATGTGAAAACCAAATTTGGTGCCCCTAACCCCTCCTCTAAATGTCTTGCCTAAAACACATGCCACTTCAACCATCCCAATGCGAGAAATGCCCAATGCCCAGTAACCCACAGTGCCAGAGATAACCCACAGTGCCAGAGATAACCCACAGTGCCAGAGATAACCCACAGTGCCAGAGATACTCCCCATGGCACTTTCCTGCAACTCACCCCCACTGTGGTGTTATGCTCCCTTTGAAAAAACAGGCCACCACAAAACCAGCCCTACAAAAACACACTAAATGTTCTACAGACTGTAACGAAATCCCACTTAAAACAGCAAGACAGCAAATATAAAAATTGGGGTTGAAGAGAGGAGAATAAAAATGTGGATGATTAGAGTGAGTGTAAAATTAATCTTTCAAATGAAAACAAGAACTAAACATAGACTTCTTCATGCTAACCTCAGGGTAACCTCCAAATGCATCTCCAAGGAAAAAGCAAAGAAGAAAGCAAATGGGGAAAGCAATCAAATCATAGCTATGCCCAACCCACCTAAGAAGAGAAAGAGAATGATAACGGACATTAGAACTCTCGTGAGGTGTGAAAAACTCATAGACTGAGATGCAATTTCAATCTCCTCAAATGAATATAGCATTATAAACAAACAAAATCATAAGATGATTATTTTAAATAGATATTAAAAAATAAAAATGAAGAAGCAGGCATGTGTGGGGTTGGGGGAATCCTCTTCCCTGTGGCTCCTGTTTTGTCACAGGGGCGGGAACAGCAGTAGCATCCGTCACCCACTGCAGTCAGTGCCGGCAAAGGCTGTCTTTCCTGCAGGGCAAAAGGGCAGCTGCTTTGGGGGCCCTTCGCAGCCAGGGCCTGGGAAACTCCACTGCCCCTTTTGGCTTGTATTAAAACCAGCCCTGGTTTATTAAAAATGGGACAAAAGGCATTTATATTAAAACAATAGGACAGTGGGAAATAGGGAAAAAAGAAAAAGGTGCTGTCAACCCAGATAAGACCTTACCCAAGAAGAGGGAGTCTCAAGTCCAGCATGGCTGATGGGTAAGGATAGATTTTTCTTTGTTCTCTGTGTGTGGGGTGGGGGCATCTGGGGTCTTGCTGAGTGATATAACCAGATACTGTCAGTGCTGGCTGCAGCGGGCGGGATAAAGTCTCCCCACCCCATACTGAGTGGAGGCAGCTGGGTAGCTCAGTGGCCTTTTTTTTTCCCTCGTCAGATTTTCTCGAGGAAGGAAGCAGTACGTTGGTGTGTGTTCTAGTCCAGCCTTCTTATCTCATCAGGAAGGCACTTTTGCGTAGCCTTGTTCTGGAGAAAGAGATTCCAGAAGTGCCCTTGTCCCTCTGGAGGGAGTTCCTGGGGAATCTAGGGCCCGCCCTGCATCATGGTCCTGGATTCACCAAGAATCAGGCCAAAAAGTTAAAGAAAAGCCTGACTTCCAGCAAGGAGTTTTCTGGATGGGTTTTAAGTCATTTCTTCTAGAGCGTCTTTGGAGGCGGAGGGGAGACTTGAGGAAAGATTCTGGGGGAGTTAGGACTGGAAGGTGGTCCTAGACCTGTTGGGGAGATGGACTCTTTCTGGATTCCTGAATTCATTTAGAGGAAGGGGAGGGAACAAAGGGTTCTCAAGAAAGGAAGGGGAAGTGAGAAGCCTTGTAGATTCACCCTGTGAACCAGGGGAGGCCTTTGAAAGAAGATTCTAGAAAGACCCCGTATGTGAATCCACCCAGAAATGGTGTCCCTTCCCCTTCTCGTCCCTTCTAGATATGATTGGTCAGAGGAGCCGGAGCAGCAAATGTCCCATGGACGCCAAAGTGACCAGTGGGAGGGAGACGCTGCGGCTTCGTTCCGGGGGGGCCACGGTGGAGGAAGTGGTGAGTAAGGAGGGCGTGGGTCTTTCAGGGGCACCAGCACCTGGAGCATACCACTGACTCGGTGTGACCTTTCCTTTCCAGCCTCATCTTCCTCCCATCTGCACAATGGGTCCCCTGGGTGAGGCAGGGTCATCTGGGTGCAGCCAGAGACATCATCTCAGGGAGGTCCCAGACGCTCTTACTGAAGGGCTGGGGCTCAAGGAGGGGCTGGCTGGCGGGCCCTGAGGTTTCCAATCCTCCATGCTGTCCCCCGTTGTCCCCAGCCCAGTGAGTTTGAGGAGGAGGCGTCCCAGAAGGTGGATGACTTGCTGGAAAGCTATATGGGCATCCGGGACCCAGAGCTGGGTAAGGGGCCAGGGTAAGCTGGGGGGACCCTGGGGGGAGGCCAGCCCATGGGGAGGAGGCCACGGGCCCAGGGAAGTGGGGGCCCCAGGAGCGCCCTCACCCACTGGTCCTCCTGCTCGGCCGGCAGCGTCCACCATGGTGGAGACTTCCAAGAAGACGGCGAGCGCCCAGGAGTTTGCACGCCATTTAGACTCCGTCTTGGGAGAGTTCGCCTTCCCGGACGAGTTTGTGGTGGAGGTGTGGGCCGCCATCGGAGAGGCCAAGGAGGCCTGTGGCTAGTCTGCCCCGGGGCCGCTCGCAGCCCCAGCCCGGAGCCCAGCCCCCTAGCCCAGCCCTCACGGCCCTGCTCCAGAGCCCAGGCCAGATCTGAGCCCCAGTACTGCTCCAGAGTCCAGCCCAGCTCCAGGCCCCAGCTCCCTGCCAGCTCTGAGACCAAACCCTGTTCTAGAAGCCAGCCCAGCTCTGAGGTCAAGCCCGGCTCTGAGACCAAGCCCTGTTCTAGAACACAGCCCAGCTCTGAGGTCAAGCCCAGCTCTGAGACCCAGCATTATTCTAGAATCCAGCTCAGTTCTGAGGTCAAGCCCGGCTCTGAGGCCAAGCCCTCTTCTAGAACCCAGTCCAGCCCTGAGACAAAGCACTATTCTAGAATCCAGCTCAGCTCCGAGGCCACCCCCAGCTTTGAGGCCAAGTCCGGCTCTGAGACCAAGCTCTGTTCTAGAACCCGGCCCAGCTCTGAGGTCAAGCCCGGCTCTGAGGCCAAGCCCTGTTCTAGAACCCAGTCCAGCCCTGAGACAAAGCACTATTCTAGAATCCAGCTCAGCTCCGAGGCCACCCCCAGCTCTGAGGTCAAGCCCGGCTCTGAGACAAAGCCCTGTTCTAGAACCCAGCTCAGGTCTGAGGCCAAGTCCTGCTCTGAGACCAAGCACTATTCTAGAACCCAGCTCAACTGGGAGAGAAAGCCCAGTTCTGAGACTAAGGCCTGTTCTAGAAGCCCAGCCAATTCTGAGACCCAACCCAGCCCCATAGTCCCACCCACTTCCACAGCCCAGGCAGCCTCTGGAGCCCCGCCCCGCTCTGAGACCAAGCCCAGCTCTGGAGCCCCG
>RJWH01009608.1:0-21512 GCA_004363575.1 Solenodon paradoxus | reverse complement strand
CACCCTCAGTGCCCCACCCCGGCTGGCACAGGGCAGGTGCTGAGTGACCCGCTGGGTGAGTGAAGCTTCTGCCTTGTGTGTGTTACTCCCCTTCAGGGGAATCTCTTCTCTGGCTACTGCCCGCGGGCACTGCGACAGTCACAGGGGCAGCACCTGCACCCCCATGTGGATGGTCAACAACCTAAAGAGCTGTCTTCGCCTCTGTGACCATGCCTCACACACTAATCAGGCTGAACCTGAGCAGACAGGGACCCACGTGCAGGTCATGACCCAGTGGAAGAGCATGGGCTTTGACCTCAAGGACTGACTGTCTGACCCTGGACGAGTGCCCTCACCTCCCTGAACCTCACTTTTCGTCTCTAAAATGGGCCAAGGTTAGTAGTCTGACTTTTCCCTTTCTTTGCACAAGGCCGAGGCCCCGCACTCAGAGCAGCTCAGGCATCTGGTCCCTCCATCAAAGGTTCCTTTCTACAAACAGGCTGAGAGGGCCTCCTCTCTGCTGCATGCTGGCCAAGGCACTTCAGCTGCCACTTGGGAGGGGACACAGGTCATCACTGATGGTCAATAACCATAGGACTGATCATTGTCAAACTGAATTCCAGTGATCCCCTCATTTTGGAAAGAAACTTCTCCAAGTTGACTTTAATTCCCACTCCTGTTAGGTAATGATCAGGTTCAGATGGATCTGTGCCCAGTCCAGGTCCCCCTTGACCCTCAAGGACATCTTGAGACGGGTTCCTTGCTGTTTCTGCACCATGGCCAGACCTGCAATCTAGTAAGCTTTCCGAGAAGGTAAAAGGAAGTGTGATATCCAAATGACAGGGGTCCACACCCAGGACAAGGTGAGCTGCGCCAGGGACTTGGTAACTGGCACCGCTGGTCAAGGGAGTGTGTTCTCACCTTCTGCCTGCTTCTCCTGAGGGGTGAAAGACTGAGCTCCTGGGTGCGATCTCAAATGTGTAAACGGTAGAGAATAGGTGATCATCACCAAACAGTTCGGCAAGGTGTCCACGAACATTAACAAAGGAACTTAGCTCTGAGTATTAAAAAGGGAGAGCAAAATATTCATTTTCTCCAAATCCTACCCTGCTCCCCCTTGTTAAGTCTAAACTGCATTGATTAAAATCCTACCTTTTGAACAAAATGTGATGAGCTTAGGTAACAGGGAAAAAACCTCCTTTGTTTAGGTTTATAAAGCACCCACTTAATATAACAATAGCAGATTTTTTTAAAAATCACAATGAGACGGAACTCATTTAAGCTTCGTAAGCTGTATTGTTATTACAGGCATGAGAGAGAAAAGCAAACTGCAGCGTGTGGAGGTGAGTCTCCCAGCTTAACGGTGACAGAAGAAGGATTTGAACCCAGTCACCCTCCAGCCTCACTTCATGCTCCACCTGTCGCTTTGTCCACACCAGGATGTGCGCCCCCAGGCTCTTCCTCGCTGCAGCGCCCTCTGCCCCGCTCACCTCTGTGTGCTGGAGACTTGCAGGCCACCTCCTCCATTTTTCCCAGCAACCTCCACCAGCACAGCCTCCCCTCCTCCTCCTCCTCCCTCCCGACTGGTGCACAGTTCAGATGCGTGCGCCCTTTGTTCATATGCACACATGTCCATCAGGTCCCACAGACCACAGCAGAAAGCACACGTGCACTGCTCCTCGGAGACCCCAATTCCTGGGCATGACAACCCGGTGCCTCCCTTCCCAGTGCTGACCCCAGGGATGGTGACCCCGGGGACGATGACCCCAGGGATGATGACCCCTGGGATGATGACCTCTGGGATGATGACCTTGGCTGGCTCAGCTCTCACGTTCAGCAGAAACCTGACGCCGGTGATGGGTCTCCGCGGCTGCGTCCTTGTTCTCATAGCAGCGGCTCCTCCCCACCGGGAAGGGTTGTGTTAGCGTCTCCCAGGCCCAGTGTTTGCCTGACACTTCGCTTCCTCTCTTAATTCTCCTACCAGCCTGAGAAGAGGATGGACCCCACTATGGAAGAGGAAAGTGGGCTCAACTCATTACCTGCCAAGCTGGTTCAAACCCAGTTCTGCTCAAGTAAGAACCAGTGGTATTTCCACAGCGCCACAGTGTCAGAGGGAGAAAGAAGGCAACGCCTGCCCCACAAAGAGGTATTTGAGTGTGATGCACGCCTGCCTGTACAACCTCTATCCCCTGTTGGAAGACAGGGCTTTCCTTTTAACTCTACATGGGCCTTTACCCTCCACTGAAGGTAGATATTTCATGGTCCCTTCTATTATTAAAATCCTTAGGGAGAATACATCTTTCAAAGAGGAAAAACCACCACACATCACCCCCAAGCAGACAAGACAGAGACAGACAGACACATGGACACACACACAATCCTCTGAGATCTCCCAGAACTGGCCTCTTTCTAATGTGATACTACACACCTCAGTACCCTGCTGTGAAAAGTTGAGCCTGCTTTGAACTGAGCCTGCTCCTGGCTTTTAACTGGCTCTAGCCTTCCAGTTCAGCACCCGTGGGCCCCACCACCACCACCCAGGCTGCAGGCCTAGCCCCAGATTAGAGGGAAAGAACCATCCTCTGGACACGCGCGCGCACGCACTCCACAGAGCTTGTTATGTGAGGCAGTTTTCATCCTCCTCTGGGCCTCAAGCCACAGAAAAACCTCAGCACAAGACACCACCATCTAAAGACCCGTGTCTTGGCCTGACTTACAATTCTGGTGGGTCACTGACACCACAAATCCCCAACTTTCCCTGCCAGCTAAAGTCTAGCTCAGAGCTGACCTCGCCCCCACTGCTGGTGTGCTGTTTGGCTTCCAGAACTGAGTGAATAATAAACAGCCAGGCGTGATTCTAACTGGCTCCTTCCTGCCCTGAACTAGAAAACTCAAAGCACAGAGATCCCAGGTTGGGCACAAACTGTCATTTCACCAGGAAGAACCAGACTTCTGAGCCCCTCCAGAGAGATGTCAGCAAGACCTTGGCAGGCCGTGAGGACTGACACAAGCATGCTGTTCCTTGAGGAGAGATTTCCTGTGGCAGAAGGGCCCACTCACTGAAAGCAACAAATCTCCTCTTAAGTGACAGGTGGTGTGATGTTTACAGACTCAGAGGGAGAAAAATGAATGGAAGAGGCGAGAATCAGCCAAATATCAAGGATCTAGAACAAATCCTTTGCATCTGGTTCTACTGCTAATGGAGACAGAAACAGCAGCAAAAAATAGCAAGGACAACTGTGAAAATAAACAAGGCACCAAGTTTCCTCCCAGTGACTTGAACAGGGAATTCCACAAGGTGGTAAGTTGGTTTGCAAACGAAAAGACTATTCCTCCGGGAAGGAAAGAGTCAGAGGCTGTCCTGGGGGCAGAGCTTAAAGAGGGCTGGTCAGTGGGGCACTAGCCTGGACAGCAATTGGGGGGTCCCAGCCAACGGAGCCCAGGTTTCCTGTCTGTAAAATGCGACGGGCAAATGGGAAGAGAACAGCCCTGGCAGCAGAAGGGACATGGGCCTAAGAGCACACCTGGATGGCAATACCGTCACTTAGTAAGCAGCCCTGAGTTATGTAAACTCCCTGAGGTGGTAAAATGGTGATAACGGCAACCTCAGGAGGCAGCTGCAAAAACCGAGCAGCCGCTGACAGAGAGGATGCTCATTAAAGCAGCAGACGAGAGAAGGACCAGTAACTAAAACATCGGCTAAGACTCCTGAGCACTTCCAATGCTGCCCAACATGGGGCTGGCACCCTGCGTGGCATATCTTGTCACACTTGATTTTTCCGCCCTTCAAGATTTTTAAACACGTTTTTATGAATGAATAACTATGAGCATAGGGAAAAAAAACAAAAACATAGGAGGATAGACACCAAAGGCTGACAGTTATCTCTTGGTGTGAGGAATATTTGCTTTTTGCTTAACTGCCTTGCCCAAAATTTCTACAAACACCAGTGACTGAGGTGTATTTCTAATTTTTTTTAAATACTGGACTGCATTAAAAGACAATGAAAATCAAGAAATTGCTCATAGGTAACAACTCCCCATGAGCCATTTCTGTTGGCGGTAAGAGCTCGCTTTCTCTGAGCACGCACTCTTTTTACTGAAAATGAGCTGACTTACCGCCTCCTTTACTTCGCCAGTCTGTTCCACCATTGACTTAGGTCCTTATTCTTTGCATATTTCTCCTTTATTTTCTGAAGTCCTGACTTGCTATTCTAACTTATATGTCTTACCCTAATTTTGCATTTTTTATATTTTACTACCTCTCTCATTGTTGATCATAAATATTTTATCCACAACTCCTTTGTATACAAGGTCTGGTATGTACACACGTCTGCGAGCATGTGACGACTTTAAGGGCTACAGCCCACGCATTTAACTTCTTTGGACCTGCCTTCCTCCAAGTTCTTGGTTAGAATGCTTAGTGAAAAATCTACCACCTTGAAATTCCACTTGAGAGTTTCTAAAATGTAAACCTGAGTTCTATGTGATAACATCAAAAAATACTGCTTGCTTCAGCCATATATATACTAAAATTGGAATGACAGACAACTAAGCATGTCCCCTGAGCAAGGTGACACAAAAATATATACCATATTTTTTAAGTCCTATAAAAAAAGTTAGTTTTATTTAATATTCAACCCTCAATATTGTATTTCTTTTTTTCAATCGTAAAAAAGCTCCACCCATCTCCCCTTCCCTTACCTGCCCCTCCAAACCCCACAGAGGCTGGCGCGGTCAAGTCCCCGACGCGCCCAGGGAAGGAAGGAGGACCCCAGACGACGAGGAGCCTGGCGCCACCTCCGCACTCACTCTAGAGTAGGAAGAATGGGAGCAGCGAACATCGCAAGCAGGAAAGGACCTGGAATGAGCAGCCTGATAAAACTCTTCTATTTCAGACCCATTTACCAAGACTTTCAAGTGCCCACCGACTCCAAGAGAACAGAGCAAACGAGTGACACAGGAGAGTTCTCCACCACGGCCTCCTATCCCAGCCAGGTCCTCCCTTCAGGAATCATTAGGAAGCCCAAAGAGTTTCACAGTCCCGGCTTCCCGACTGCTGTCGTATTTGCCATCTTTGTCATCACAGGCAAAGGCCAGCAGAGGTCTTTTGGGGTGCCAAGCCACGGTGAAGGTTGGGGACTCACACTGCACCTCCCATAGCTTGTCTCCTACAAAAACCAATACAGAAATACCAATCATTGCGTTAATAATGAGACCGCACTCATTAAACACTTACTACAGCACCTCATCTGACCCACGTAATAACCTGACACAGGTATCATCATCTCCCCCTTTCACAGAGAACACCGTCAGTGGGAGGCAGGGCGGGGTCTGCATGGATGCCTAGGGGAGCCTTTGCTCTGAACCGCTGGTCCAGTCTCCAGGATAACGGTGCCAGGAGTTCCCTCAACGCCTCTCATGAATCATACGGGTCCACCACCAGCACAGCTGGGAATGATTTTTAATCCCATTTGATCAAGAAATGGGTGACTTAACACCAAAGCCACAGAACTTTCTACTGAAACACACTGTCTTGCAAATAGATCTCTTTTTCCAAACATTTAATTCCTACTTGTTGAAAGTAAATGTGATTTTTCCAAAGCTCTCCTGAGTCTCGAACCTGGGTCTGTGGGCTTTACATGGCCCACACCATAGCTGCCTGAGCCATACTGGTGCACGTAAACACTCTTAATTTCTTTAGTGCTGCTTAGCCTCTTTCAGTCTTTGGTTATGATTTATGTAGTGAAACATTCACAGTATGGTGCAATTTAAGAATGCAAGATAGGCTGACCTGTACACTTCAAACTGTCAGTTATGCAGTGTGTGAATTACATTTCAACAAAGCTTTTTAAAAAGAGATGTATACATATGTGTGTGTATATATATATATATATATAAGCGCACATGTATATATGGAGAGAGAGATCATTTTCGTTTAACTCTATTTCAGGTACAGTTAAACACTCTTCATGATGCTAGGGTCTGGCAATCTATAGCTTTATGTCTCCGTTACAAAGACATAAAGAACGGTTTTAGAGCCTGCTATTTCTCTGATTTCTCTTTAGCTTTTAACTCCGAGTCATCTGATAACGGGATTGGTTAGGATTAAAACATTCACACATTTCAAGAAAACCAAAGTAGACATAAAGAAGCCTTTTAAAATGTTTCCCAAACGAGAGCATGACTTCATAAACTTTAACATCTTGATAGCTTATTGGAAAATTTAATCTCTAAAAACAAATACAGCACTGATTGTAAGACTAACCCTGCTATCCCAGACCATCAAAGTTACAACAGACTGATGCAGGGTGCGGGGTGTGTGTAGAAGCTGCAACGGACTGTGTTAAAATGAGGTTCTGTTCCATATGCTCTCAAGAACCTAAGTCTTACTTTGGTTTACAATTAAAATAAGTAGGATACAAAACTCTATTATATGATACTAGCAATATTATATATGTGTGTGTACATAATATATGTGTACACGGACAGATATATATATGTATTAAAAAAAGACTAGAAGGAAATATACTAAAATGTTAGTGGTATCTCTAAATGATTTACCTATGTGACTATTAATTGCCTCTTTATATCTGTCAGCGTTTTCCAAATATTCTACACATGAGCATTTCTATCATTTATTCTGCAAACTAATACATGAAGACAGTCTCACTGCAAAAGACTGAAACAGTCTAAGTGTGCATAGCAGCGCTATGCAAGAGACTTCTGTGAGGGAAACACTATCTCTGCGATGTCCTAGGCCCAGGTGGCTACCAAGTCCGTGAAGTATATGCGGGGTAACCGACGATTTGAATTTTCAGCTTTGTTTACCTGATTTCAGAAACAACTAATCACTTTAATTTCTTCTTTTCCCCGATTATAGTCACCCCGCCAAGCCTGTAAATCTATTATAAAGTCTTCCAAATATTTTTTTCTAGCACTTTCTTTACCTAAAAGGGAACACACACATCACATGCACAGACTGATAATTTGCTTTGTATTCAGAAATCTGCCTGTAGATCATCCATTTCAGCAGAGCTATGCCTTCCTCTTGGCACACTGCCATCTAAAGGCATCACTACTTATCTAATTAGTCCATCACTAGGAAAATTTAGACTATTTCCCATTTACGCATAAAACAATGCTATACATAATTTAATTGTGCTTTACTTTGCTAATTTTTAACCTGGGTTAGAGCGGAAACAAAAAAGAAAAGGAACAGGTTAAAAGTATTTGTCAAAAGCATGAACTATTTAGAAAAAGAAACATGGGCATATCTGAGATAGTCCTGAAAGACTGCATGTGAATTAAATATGTTGGAAGTGAGGCCGATGATGACAATAAACGTGCAGAAAAATGGCAGGGAGCACACGCACGTGCGCCGTGCTGCTAAGACAAACAACGTGCCACCCTTTCTGTGAGGTAGCTTCGTCCTTCACAAAATGCGAACACCTTGGACTCAGCAATCCCACTTCGGTGGTTTACTCAAAGGCTAAGGGGCACTAGTCATAGCATTATTTATAACAGGGCAAAGATCAGAAGCGCCTAACACGTGCGTGGCTTGCGTACACACTGGCATGTAGTCAAGTCCACGCTGGTTTCTTCAATGGAACTCTAAGCCCCATTAAGAGGGACAGAATTCAGCAGACATGGCACGCCAGAGGCTGTCCCGTCCTGCAGTGAGGCGGGCAGGCTGACGCACAGGTGCGTCCCTGCATCAGAGGAGCCAGGGGACGTCAGGGAATGAGTGTCCCGATTCCGGGCAATGCCACCAGTGTGAATAGCAGCACTCCTTAAACCACGGAATTTCAAGCTTTTTTACTTTTTTTCTTTGAAGTTTTCTATACATTTGAATGATCTTACTAAAGTATTTCCAAAAATAATAAAGCTATATTAAAAAACAAATTTGAGGAAATCCTGTAAAATGAAGACTCTCCTGCCATTTTTCTACTTTCAAGTTCTGTTTTGTTACCTTAAGGCAAGTCACAGAGGAGGGAAGAAATAGCAAGTCACATCTAATTGAAATTTTTCAAATCCTTAAAAGAAAGATATTTCTATTGATATCTTTTATTTTTAAGTTCACATATGGGCAAAAGAAATACACCACAATGCTACAAGAGTTTATAGATGGTGGGACCACAGGTGACACGGATTCTTCCTCCTACTTTAGGGATTTTAAAAATGTCATCATAATGGAAGAATTGAAACTTAATAAAACTAGGAAAATAGTTTCCTAAATGCTTCAGAAGTGTCCTTTTCCTCCTTCCTTGCTTCCTCGTTACCCAAGCTTAACAGTTCTAACAAACTTTAGGAGACAAATTCTTTATGCCAATGCTGGTGAAGCAGTAATGACGCAGACATGAGATCACAGGACAAGAGGGACCTGGATGGCCAGATCAAAGGCAGAGGATGCTGTTGAGAGTGAGGTTAATTACCTGTCTCCACTTCAGCAATGTCAATAAAATGGTCTTCAGATGCTGATGCCAGCATTTTCCCATCATGGCTAAAGCTGAGGGTCCTCACAGGCCAGTCCAGCCTACCATACAGAGGAGACATGAGAAGAACCCATAAGAGGGCACACTTACAGCCAAAAGAAAGTCAAAGCAGCTGATCCAACTGAGAAAACGAGATAGAATCACTTGCCTGGAAAAGCACCGAACACACACTAACTCTTCTACATCCCAGAGGCTGACCAAGGCGTCTGCGCTCCCCGTGGCGAAGTACTTGCCCATGGGGTCAAACTTGATGCAGATGCAGTTGGAAGGGTGGGCGTTGATGGACTGCACAGGCTTCAGCTCTGGGTAGCTGAGAAACAAGATGGAGCAACCGCACTATGAGGACTGAGGAGCTAAGACAGGCGATAAGAGAAGACGCTGAAGAAGAAAGCCCAAGTACCCTTCCTGAAATAGGAGATTTCCAACCACGTGTTCAAAGAGCACACCAGCGACCTGCAAATATAAACTCAGGCGAGCCAACATGAAACAGACAGTAGGGAAGGCCTACATACTTAAAGGGAAAAAATATGAGATTATCATCAGGCTTTGACATTAACGTTTTATGCCAAAAAAAGAGAAAGGAATAAGCTATTTAAGGCAGAAAAGCAGTAAAACATGAATCAAGGATTTTTCTATCTAGCATGACTCTCAGATATGAAGAACTCAATTAGTAAGCACAGTATAATAAAGTATAAGTTTTGTAGGTGTCTAAGTTACAGTAAGTACGAATTTAAGGACTATTGTTCTATTATTCCCATGAACCCTACCTGAGGAATTTAAAGAATGCCCTGGTGGAGTAGTGGTTAGGTTTCCCACCTCTGGCAGAGCAAAGTCCACATACATCCCAAGGACAGGTGCTCATGTCCCAGGGCCCGGAGGGGGCAGGAACAACAGACGATAGACAGGATACACACACACACTCTACCAACATAACCAAGATGAACAACTAAATAAAATGCTCCTTCCTCCTCTCTCCTCCTGTCAGCACTTTTCTGTTAAAAAAGAAAAAAAAGAAGCTTTGTTAACCAGAAAGACTAGAGACTTGTCAGCGCAGGGCTAAAATGGAGAAAGAATGAGGAAAGCATGCAATAAAAATGAAACGTACTGTCTTATGTCACCACATGGGTGGCAGTGGGGGGAGTGTATTCTGAGAGGTGTCCATATGCGTAACATGGGACAGAAAGGAGTAGGCATCCAGGGGTTATTCTAAGTCGATAATCCCCTGCACGTTTGAGAACCAGGACACTCAGTGTGGGAGGAAAGAGAAATATTTCTAACAGGGGAGGAGTTTGGTAAAATTCCTCTAGTCCTAAATTTTAAGTGGAAGTTATCAGTGTTAGTTCACAGTTATTTTTCTTGAAATATATATACAGGTGTCTCCTATCTCTGTCCACTGGAAAACTCTGGAAACAATGGTCAACTTGACAATACCGACATTCCAAGCTCCAGTATCACTTCCCAGTAAAAGTACTCAGGGCTTCTTACAGAATTTTCTGATTAAAGATCTGAGACAGAAAATGTACAAGATGAATTTAGAACAGTTTGTCCCATCAGAGAGAAAGAAACTGAGTACTAAGTTTATGTGTAAAAAATGACTCCAGAATCAACTCGAGGCTTCCCACTGGCCAAAGATAAAATAATCTGAACTTCTACAGGATAATCATTTTAAAAGACTAAAATACAAATACCACTGTTTAAATACGTGAGTCCATAATGATTCTTTTGAAAAACCCTAAAAGCTGCCTTTGGAGGTGAGAAACTGATTCGTTAAATGATGACAAAGGGGAAAAAAAAATCTAGCATTTATCCTGCCTTCCCTATATGAATTATATCGGAGAAGTGAATAGATGACAGGAAGTCTCTTTTTATAAAAGCATTCCAACAAATAAATAAGTATATCAAATCAGTCAAATCCAGATCAGGAGGATCTCCACAGGTTTATACTCCGGTTTTTAATTAAATAGCTAAGTTATAACTGACAGAGAGGGACAGAGAGGGACCCTGTAGTTCAACAGACTTAAACGACACAGCAAATTTTTTTTAGATGGATAAAACTAGAGTAACTTGAGACACACTTAATATTTAAGATGACAAAGAATTATTTTTTTAAGAGTTTTTTTTTTTAAAGTTATAGAATCCCCACTGCTTCCAGAATAAAATTCACATTGCTAAGAATAGAATTTCAGGTCTTTTACAATCTGGTCCCAAATTAAGTTTCAACTCAAGGAACTCTCTTCCAATATCTTATCTGCACAATTCCCAGCAACCCTGACCTACCAACCACTCTCCAAACAAGCCATGATCATTCACACCTCCTTGGTCAATTGCCCAGTCCCCTTAGGCTGATACTTAATTTTCTAGTCCTCTTTCGAGGTCAAGTTCAGCAGCTGTGGCCTTCAACTCCCAGCTGCCATAGTCAACACCAATTTCTTTCCCATTCCCGGCCAACTCCCAGCTTCTCTATCACAGAAGACATGTCACAGTCTTCAAATGCTTGCCCAGGACAGCGGAATAAACAGGCATGAATTTCAATTCCACAATTCACTCACTCAGAGAACAAACATTCACTGAAGTCCTTACTATGCGCAGCAGCTACCAGACGAAGCAACCAGGGATTTGACAGTAAACAAGATAACACAATACCTACTTTCCTGGAGTTTACTGCTGAACAGAAGATTCAGAGAGTAAGCAGGCAATAACAATATAGAATGAGAAATGCCTCTGACAGGAAGTTCATAAAATAAGCATCTGACTTTGGGGGATGATGGGAATCACACAGTCAACTCCCTGGAATTTGTCAGGATTCAGTAAGACATCAGGTGCCTGGCTCAAAGGTGCTCGCCAGAGGTTAGGATTCTTTACTGTCTGTCCTTGAAGCTCCCTCAGGGCAGACTCACATCTAATTCATCTCCGTATCCAGACATCACACCAGGACAAAAGAAAGACAGTCCCCTAAACTAGGACCCCATTACCTGAGGATGTTGATACAACCATTGCCATTTGTCAGGAAGAACATGTTATTATCATTATTCCAGGAGATTTCGTTGACCTCAAATTTAAACTGCTCCTCTGCTTTTGAACGGTGTGTCTTCGCGTCAATGAAGGTCACCACGTCATCTTTGTTACCTACGGCAATGGTCTGCCCATCGGGACTCCAGCAGATATTAATGTTCTCCCCTGCGAACCCAGAGATAATCAATAACTGTCCATAATCCCCCCGAAGTGTACTTCATTGTCCTTCATAGGAACAGAGCTAGATCAGAGCTCATTCATTAAGGTCCCAGTGAATGGAAAGGAGGTCTTCCCACATGTCACCAACTGCAAGACCTCACAAAGCTTCTCGAAAGGATACCTTGTTATCCGCATT
Source organism: Solenodon paradoxus (assembly GCA_004363575.1). Taxonomy (NCBI): domain Eukaryota; kingdom Metazoa; phylum Chordata; class Mammalia; order Eulipotyphla; family Solenodontidae; genus Solenodon; species Solenodon paradoxus. The sequence continues at coordinate 9,674 of RJWH01009608.1, read as the reverse complement.
TTGTGGAGAGAGAAATGGAAGATGACAGAGATGGACCAAAGTATCAAAGCTATTAAATAACAGAGCTCAGATTTAAACCCAGATTTGACTCTAAAGCCTTATTCTCTCTTCAAAGGCAATTCCCACCTCCAGATAGTCACATGCCCCAATGATAATTTCTGTCCTGTGCATTTAGAGCTAAACTTTTCTTTATTCCAGCTATCAAAATTGACTCCAATTTTTTTTTACTTAATTTAGCTTTAACTTAGCCATAAATTCTACAAGTTAGTCCTTTTGTTTTTAATAGAAATTAAAATATATACACAACCAGATTTTAATGGTCATTCACATACCTAAATCACTCAGGTATCACCAGCTGCATTAATGGGCAAAGCACTACATCCCTCCACCTCCTGGTACAAGTCTCTTCCATGAAGTCCAGTGAAGTCAGGACATCAATTACAAACTTGATCAATTTGATCAATTCTAAGATGCTTATTTTTTAACATTATTATCTATAATGTGTCTTAAAAAGCACTGGGATACATCTCAATATTCTTGGCATGCATGGTTATTTGGAAGATTTATTTTCCTAAGAGCACATAAAATATGGGTGTACTTTATTATGAATGACATCTTAGTCAATAAAATATAATAAATGACCTCAGTGCCTGGTGAAGAACAGAGTTCATAAATATACTGCACAATTTCCAGGTCATTTTCTCAGACCACCAACACCATCCATTCCAACATCAGCCCTTCTAGCCTAACATCATTTTCCCAAATACTCCCTGCTTTTGCACCTGCTGCTCCCCTGGGCCCCACTCACTGTACCCTGACCACTAAATCCCTACAGCGACTCTAAGAACTTGTTCAAATTCTGTGAAACCTTCCCTGCCTGCCCTAGGAAGACTGAAGAAGTCCATTCTGGGTATCCACCTGACAGACCTCTGCGCTATACGATGAACCCTATATTATGTCAGCTTTGTTTCGCTGGGTTTTTTTTTTAAAGAAATATGTCCGTCTCTCCCTCTCTCTCCGTCACAAGGTCCTTTGAGCTGGAGATTGTCTGATTCAGCTCAGAATGACCGATACCTAGCACACAGCCTCCCACAGAGAAGACATTTGAAAATGTCGGACAAATGACTACGAGCAGCTCAGCTTCCCGCTGCCCTCTGTCCAGTCACCTTTAGTGTTCACTGTGGCAATGCATTTTGTAGTCCTCACGTCCCAGATGCGAATGGTTTTGTCTCCGGATGCGGTGACAAACAGGTCGGGATTACTTGGGTGCCAACAAAGCTGGTCCACACTATCCCCGTGGCCCCGATAATTGTTTTCTTTGACCTGAAAAGAACAGACCCCGGATGTTATTTCACGCACACGGACCTGCCGCCACACAGAGCTAACTTCTGAACGGTATTCAAACCAAGGTATCTGGATCATTTAAAAGAACCCGGTCTTTCCTTTCCCAGCTCTTCCCAGCACGAGCTCTCTCTCCCTTCCCGGCTGATCCACTCTGATCTATTCTGAGACTGAGTTCCATCAATGCCCTTCCTAACTCTTGTCCTCCGTGGTGTTCCTCCTTCTTTCTCCTTTTCCACCCTTACTCCACCACCAAGGTTCCCTATCTACTAGCTCCCGCTTCTCAAAGGGGGTCCTATCATTGCAAAGGGACCTTCCTCATCACCACAACAGTCCTTACGTACTAGTCACCATCACCACACAGCCCCTTCCAACCACAACCACGCCCACGGCCCAGCCCTCACCCCCCACACAGGGGCCTCTCCTCACCTGCTCTCCCCTCCTCTTCGCGCCCCCCGAGGACTACACACTCCACGCCCCACCTCCCTCTGACCTCCAGTCTTCCTCCCTGCCTCTCCTCCACGCCCCGTCCTCACTCCGTACCACCCCAGGCCGTTCACCTCGTCACCCCCTTTCCTCGTCCTCCGCCACCGTCCTCGTCTCCACAGCCCTCTGAACCCCTCTCCTCGCTCCAATCTCCTGCCCGCCCGCATTCTCTCCTTAACTACATCCTTCCCCCGCTTTCCCTGGCCTGGCCTGGGCCCTGGCAGCTCACCAACCGGTCCTTCTCCAGCAAGAAGACGCTGGCCGTCTTGTCGAAGGACCCCGAGGCCAGGCGACGCCCGTCGCAGCTCCAGGCCACCGAATGCACCTTGGCGCTGTGCGCGGGGAACTCGCGCGTCTTGCTGTGGCCGCGGAACAGCTCCTGCATCCCGAGCACATAGCGCGTCGGGCCACTGGTGACTGAGCACCAGGGAGCCATGGAGCCCGGCCCACTCTGGCCCAGCGCCGAGGGCCCCATGGCCGCCGCGGGGACCGCCATGCCGAGCTCCGGGACGCGGGCTCTCGGAGCAGTCCGTCCTGACGCCGCCGCCGCACGCATGCGCTCGGTAGAGAGGCCGCTTCCCTGCTGCGCAGCCGCACTGTAGCCCATCCGGAAGGGACTACAATCCCGGCGTGCCCCGCGCGCACGCGCGCGCGCCTTTACCTCTTGAAATAGCAAGGAATGGTTGGACTTTAAATTTGCTTCTCGGTAAACGATTCTGAGGCTTTTTTATTTCTCCCTTTCCTGCTGCTTAGTAGATAGAGTTGTATCCCTGACTAATCGAAGAATGAAAACAACGTTATCCTTTTAAATTTCATTTCCCTCTCCGTAAAATACCTATTTTCAAAGGTTGCTCTCCACTGATCAGAACTCTCCCTTAGAACAGCCTTCTCTCTGGTGAAAGACCAGCTGCTTGGGAGTTAAAAACCTAGGGCTTATGTTTATTGCAGCATTGTTAATAATAGTCAAGAATTGGAAAAACTCAACCATGATAAAATCACATGGAGGGCATGTAGGATGACCGTTATCATTGTAACAAAATCATCAATAGATGAATGGATAAAGATGTGGTTCATGCACTGTATGGAATACTCACAGTCCGAAAAAAGATGAAATTCTGCTATTTGCAACAGCATGGATAGAACTAGGGAGGATTAGGTTAAATTAAATAACTCAGAAGGAGAAAGACAAATATTGGATGATCTTAAATCTGGAAAAGAGTGAACTTGCACACCTAAACATATTGTTTTGTAAATCAAAGTTATCTCAAAAAAAAAAAAAAAAAAAAGAATCTCAGTGAAAACTACATTAAAACAAGGAAAAGGCTTCCAATGTAATATAAAGTAGAATGAAAACAAATTTTTTTGATACCTGTATGAGGACTCTAGGTAAACACTGTTTATACTAATGGGGAAAAGTTTAGAAGACAATGTGTAAATATTAAAATAATTGATCTGGGAAAAAAAATAACCTAGGACTTTGGGGGCTGGAGGGGAGTGAATCTGGTGTTAAGAGGTCTGGGTTTGTGTTTGTTCTTTTTTTTTTGCGGGGGGGTTGGGGTTTTTTTTTAATAAACAAATTTCCTTGATTTTAAAAGATATTATAGGCACATGTATGCAAAAATATGTATTAAGGACTAAAAAGTAAATGCCCATTCTTCAAACCTCTACTTTAAAACACATGTTGTGCAGCTTCTCGCTGAAGAAACTGCTCTTGAGCTGCCTGTCCAGTCCAGGCAGTTTTGGCGGTGAGGAGATGACTGGAAATGTGTTTAAAACAAGATTTTTTTTTTTTTTTTTTAGAGTAACACATGCACGTAATAAATGTAGAAAATACAAAAGGGAATAAAGTGAAACTTAAATTTCCATCTCCAAATTATCCAAAAAAAAAAAAAATCATTGTAAATATCTACGTGATCTTTCAGCTAGTTCAAGTGTAAATAAGCACTTTGGGAGAAGTATGTACCCTTCCTCACCCACCTCCCCCCAAAATGTTTTCATTGTCGCATTCCTGACAAAACTTGCTTTCTTTAGTAAACACACATAAGAAGCCCCCCCACACACACACAAAGGAAAGGTGCAGGCAGGCAGGAAGAGAGAGGAGGAAGAAGCACTTTAGTTTTTTTTCAGTCGTTCATTTTGGTTGTTCGCCAGTCCTGGGCCATCAGCCCAGATCCTTGAAATGTATGTGGTCTGTGCTCTGGGCCAGAGAAAGTGGACCTAAACGCTACTCCACCAGAGTACGCCAAGAAGTCATTTCTTATCAGTATATACAGATGTCTCATTATTCTTAATGGATGCAACTTTATTGATACAGTTGTATAGTGTGTTTTTCAGCTGATCCTCATGAGGGACATTCAGTGTTCATGAGTTTGCTTTTAGAACAAAACTGTAGTAAACATCACTAATTTTGCTATGCACAGAGGCACTTTTTATTTAGATGCTGACGAAGCACCAGTGAAGAGGTTCTAGCAATCGACATTTCCACGGGAGTATGGTAAGACCCAGAGCACTGAATAAACCCACACTACAGCACACAGCTCTGATATAGGACTTAGGAAATGAAGCCCTTTTCGTTCCCCAATTTCCTTCCTTGTCGCACTGCAGGCAGAAATTCTTGGTTATTTCAAAACATTTTAGACGTCAAAGAATACCAATAAAGTCACTAAAATTGTGGGGTCAGAATCTCTCTGGTGTCTAGTGTCCCTTACTTAGCTTTTGTTTGCAAGACTCTTCTTCCTATGCTCGCACATGGTTTTTCCTCTACTTACACTGAGGATTTACAACTCCCTGGCCCAGGTGAGGAAATTGAAGAACAAGGAGCTCAAATGTCCTACTCCAGGAAACATGCTGGCGTGTGACAGCAAAGATGAGACCTGTGTTATTGACACCAAAATCTACACTCTAGTTCTTAGTATGTGAAACCTTTATGTTAGACATAGTCTTCTTTTTTTTTTTTTTTTAAAGAAAGGGTACAGGAAGGACTGGAGGCAAGCAGGCAGGCAGGAAGAGAGAAGAGAAAGAAACATTTATTCATTTTATTTAGTTGTTCATCTTGGTTGTCCTCCCCCATCCTTGGCCCCGGGTGTCGAACCTGGGTGTTTGGGATGCACGTGGACTGCCTGCTAAGGTAACAGAACCTGCCATATATGTGATTCTTTGTACTAAATTTGTAATTGTTTGTGTTATATGTATTTTTTATTTTCCCTTGCGATCTTTATTCTGTTAATACAAGTGCTGGACCCCCAGCTGTGACAAATGCATCCTACTGCTCTTCCCTCCCTGTGACAGAACTTAAAAACAGCACACATCTGGGCATATGAGACAGAAGTGAGAGAATCTCAAAAGAAAGATAAAATTCAGGGAAACAGAGGCATGCACCATTTTTCAAAGGTTTTTATTGGGGGGAAAATATTCAAATTCACCAGAGTTAGAAGAATAGTAAGAGCACAGAGATCTCTGTGGCCCACATTCACCATTTTAGCATTTTATTCTGTGTACTCTCTATACACATACATGCTACTCTTTTCGCATAAACATGTGAGTGTAAATCACACACATCATTATTGTGAGCCGATGTATTTCAATTCAGTGACTATTTCTTAAGAACAAGAGTATTCTGTTGCCGGTCCCCACTGTAGCTATCAGCTTTGATAAACTGAATCTATTGTCTATACGTCAATTGCGTCAATTTAGCCAGTAATGCCCTTTGGAGTATTCTTTTTCCTCCACTACAGGATCTAGTCAGGAATCTCATGTCGTATTTGAGTGTTCATGTCTCCTTAGTCTCCCTGAATCTTTAAAAACTCCCCTTTATTTCTGTGCCTATTATGATATTCACATTATTTAAAGACTATAGTGGATGGGCCACTTAATAGTCTTTTGCATCACTCAAAAATTCTTCAGGAGCTGATGTTTACTCCAGCTCTGAAGGATGTTTTTTTTTTTTTTAACATAACTTTTAGGATCCTAACTTTCAGGATCACTCAGGGCAGAATCAAGTCATAAATAATAATACAGGAGACAACAAGATGGACAGAGGGAAATTTTCAGGTGACCAGGGAGACAGCCTACAGTGAAGGAAGAGGAGATAAGGAAGGAGTGGAATTTGAACTATAAATCCTTTGATGGTAGAAGACTTTGGAGAAGATTGTTGCAAAAGAAAACAGGAAAGATTCTTTCATCTCTAACAAAGACTCAGCCTATACGTGTGTATCTGTCAGGATTCAACCAAAGAAGCAAACTAGTAGAAGATATGTGCTAAGAGATCTGTTAGAAGGAATTAGCTTACACAACAAGGGGTGTTGCCTTGGTATGTCTGAAATCCCTAGAGCAGCCATCAAATGGGCCAGCTAGAACTCGTGGGGACAGGCTGAAGGTACTATTCACTGGTGAAGATTCTTTTCTCAGGAAGACTCAGTCCTGCCTTAAAGAACTTTCAACTGAATGATTCAGGCTCACCTAACTTACATACAATAATCTCCTTTATTTAAAGTCAACTGATTATGAATTTTGATCATATGTATAAAACATCTTCACAGAAACATCTAGTTGGACTGTAGCCTAGCCTAACTGCCACATCGGAAAAACCATCACAGGATGCAAAGGTTTGGGTCTCCTGGGCAATTTCAATTCATTACAATGATCAGAAAAACCAGGAAATCAGACTAAGGAAAGAATATAGAGCTTTATTTCAAGGTTCCTAATACTTTAATGATGAAACTGATGAAACTAGTGGTATTACAACTCTATTATCCACCTACCTAACACAGAAAACTAAAGATATATTTTTCCACCAAAAAATGACTTCATTACTTTTTGTGAAGATTGTTTCCGGAGGATTTATTAGGAATTGTTTAGGGAAGATGGCAGAGGAGAAAGAATCAGGAAACTGTATCCTCATCTAAACAACAATTACACTAGAATAATGTGTCTGGAGTCACTGTTTTGGAACTCCGGAGATTATTGAAGGCTTGCAACTTCCAGGAGAGGACTCGGGCAGTGAATTGCAGTCAATTTCAGCTTTTAACACGATAGCAGCTACCCACTCCTCAACGCCAGCCTCATCGCAGGCAGCTGCGCACATCTTCCTGAAATAACCTGCAGACAGCTGGCTGGAGCCATGGTCGGCAAAAAGAATCCATCCTCGAAATATTAGAGATCTGTGCTCTAATCCCTGATAGCTGCTTCTGATCACAGAGGTCCCTTCCTCCCCCTTAGCGAAGCCTCTCTGCCTCTGGAGAAAAGGACTTCTAGGAGATTCAAAAGATCAGTGCCTTTTTATTCCCTCTCTTCATTTTCCACAGTTTCCTCTTTTGAGAGCCAGATGTGAAAGACTAGCATATTCAAAAACAACTCCCTATAGAGAGGAAATTAAAAATTAAGCATGCATGCCCAGGGAAAGACTCAAAAGAACTAGAGGAGTTCTAGTTCTTATACCTCTTGCTGATCTTCCACACAGAGATATATCTTATAATCAAAATCAGAAACAATAACATCAACAACAACAACAACAACAAACAGCTTACCCTGGGGAAGGGGAAGAATCTGATTTACAGAGTTATCAAATTATTAGATTAAAACGCCCTGTTAAAAAATTAATAAGCCATGCAAAGAAATAGTAAAGCATGGCCCTTTCAAAGAAAAACAATAAATCAACAGCAACTGACCTTGAAAAAGACCTGGTGGCAGATAGATGAGGCAAAAGCTTTAAACAACTATCTTAGAATACTCAAAAAAATTAAAGGAAGATATGGAGAAAGTCAAGAAGAAAATGATGTGTGAACGAAATGTAAATATCAATAAAGACATAGAAAGTTTACAAAGAAAGCAAGAAGAAATTCTAGAACTGAAAAGTATACAACTAAAGGGAGAACTTCATAATGGGGATTCAAAGGCAGATTTGAGCAGGTAGAAGAGAGAATCGGCAAACTGAAGATAAGATCAGGGAAATTATCAAACCCAAGAAACACGATGAGGGGAGACTGATGAAAACTGAGCAGAGCCTAAGAACCTGCAGAGCAATCTCAAGTGAAACTGCATGCATTGCGGTGAAAGAAAGTGGGGAAAAAGAGAAATATAAATGGGGGCAGATAAAGTATTTGAAGGAATAGTGTCTGGAAACTTTCCAAACTTGATGAAATAAAAACATAAATGTAAGAAGTTCAATGAAGCCCAAGTAAGATGAACTCAAAGAGACCCACACCAAAATGGATTATAATAAGACTTTCAAATCCAGAATGGCTCAAACAACCTTAAAAGCAACAAGAAAGGAGTAAATCATCACCTACAAGGAATACACAATAAAATCATGAGAAGATTTCTCAGCAGAAATTCTATGAAGGCAATGGGCAGATCAGTTCAGTGCTTTTTTAAAAAAATGTCAACCAAGAATCGTATATCCAGCAAAACTTTTCTTGGAAAGTGATGAAGACCTAGATAAACAAAAACTGTGAGTACTTATTACCTCTAGATTTTCCCTGCAGGAGAGGCCTAACAGAGTCCTAAAGAATGAAAGGAAAAACAATAGAAAAAATTCAAAAAACACATTAATAAATGGATTAAAACACTCAAACTTGCTACATGCAGTGCTAGAGGAAGGTACCACCAGCCTATTCTGTACCTGTGAAATGGAATCATTGTCATATTTTTTCAATTCTAAATGACACTTTTCCTGCCATTTTAATATCCCCAAAAATCAGGTGTGGCTGACATTTGAAGGTGTCTATATTTTAGTAAAAAGAGAGTTTCTAAGTACAATTGATCCCTTATTCAATGCCTAAAATTCTGTTAATTTTGTTAATCCTTTATTATGTATTTAAGATTTTTAAATAATAAATTAATTCTTCATTCCTTGCTACTTCTCATTTTTAATTTTTTGATGTTTAAATAAATTTTTATTTTTTATTTTTTTTCAAGAAAACCTCTTGAGAAATTGGGGTGTGGCTTAGTCAAAAAAATACAGTGATAGTACCTGCCTCACAGGGTAACTGTGGTATGAAATAAGCTGAGGCATGTGAAATGGGTCCTGAGCATAAAAAAGGCACTTAGTAAGTGGCAACTATTATATTCTAGTCCATTTCACACTTAAAAGTATAAAAAAAAAAAAAAAAAAAGAAAAAGCAGTTAAAGAAGAACCTCACTTAAACAAAAGCTTCCCCCATGACCAGTAAAAGACCATATCACCTTGTTCCCGGAGCACCTGTCACTCAGGTGTCACCCACCAGGGTCCCCACCTGCACACGCCCAGGCTGAGCCCCACCACCCATTCCTCAGAACACAGATCTGTGCATTCACCTCCCACCACCTCCCTCCCCACCCTCTCGTCATCTGTGCTGCCATACTCTGTCCCTAACACCTTCCTACTCACAGCTTCATTATTTCCCCATCTTTCTCCCTCAAAGGAGGAAGGAAACAGAGAGAAACAAACAGGACAGGAGATGGTGGAAGGAGGTAGAAAACCAGCAGTATGCACAATCCCCACCTCAGTTCTCTCTACCCACTCTCCTGCAAGTCCACCTTCTAACCTTCTGGTGCTCCTGTCTTCCTTTCATAGCCCACACCAACCTCACACACATCCCACCATCCGAGCACTTTCAGTTACCCCCCAAGGTCTCAAGAGCTTCCGACACCTAATTCCACAGCTTTCACAAAAAGCCCAATTTTCCTGTCTGGTAAAATACATGAACTAGAAGACACACTCCTCCCTGAAGTGGGTGGGCATAAGGTGGAAAGATTAGATCACTCATGGACACCCCTGACCCTCACCAAGTGTCATGCTCATTGGTCGTGTGACCTCGGAAATATTAATCTTTGCTCTGACCTGTTTAACTTTCTCCCCCCGCAAAAAA
>RJWH01009607.1:0-21517 GCA_004363575.1 Solenodon paradoxus | reverse complement strand
CAAGGGGTGCAGGGGGTTCTCTGGAACCAGCCCCTCCAGCCTGGCTGCTCTTCATGAAGGTCAAGGGCGTGGGACTGGCTGGGGAGCGGGGTTGTTGCCTGTTACTTGCAGCAAGACAGTGGGCACAGCCTTGCCAAGCCTGTCTTCTTACCTGTGATGGGATAGTGATCCTCCTTGCAGAGGGTTGGGAGGGTTAAGTGACATAAAGCAGGGACGTCTTCACATGAAGTAGGTGCCAGGCATCACTGTCAGAGGCCAGCACTCCTCAGATCTCCCTCAGGGCACGTGGCTCCTGCCAGGCACCTGAAAGTCTTGGTCATGGAAATGGCAACCTATTGATAGAAAGTCAGTTTCCTTGAGATATGGTACGGAATTGGAAGAAGTTATATAAATCCGTAGTCTCGAAAGGAATTGTTTCCAGCTTGGTCACTGCCAAGGGTCAGCTCCTTGCAGCCAGATTTCGACCTTTTAACACTGTTTTCCACTAGTGGACTCAGGGCTCCTTGGAAGGTAAACTGATTCCATGTGTGGGGTCAGAGAAACTCAGAATGGAAAGTTCTGGATCATTTTATTGTTGCCAGAAAGAATGTTTTCAAGGATGACAGGGTCACCCTGAAAGTGCTCATATGCATGCATTTGACAAGCTGACCCTCTAATAATGTAGTTAATTCGAGCAAACTCCTGAAATGCCATGAATTCATAATGATATGCAAATGAGAAAACATATTCTAAACTACACAAAAGGGTAATTGAAGGATTTGAGGAAGGTGACTAGTAGGATAGACAATATTTTTCATCCCAGTAAGTAAGAGAGCATTGAAATATGAATATTTCCCATATCTTGGCTATTGTGAATAATGTTACTGTAAATATGGGTGCCTATATCTTATCAAAATCCTGTTTTCAGTTCCTTCAGGTATGTATTCAGAGGTGGAATTGCTGGATCAATGGTACATCTATTTTTAATTATTTGAGGCCTCTCCACATTGTTTTCCGTAGTGGTTGGATTTTATAATGACCAGTAAATAAACCATAGAGATCTAATAAACAACATACAACCAGTGACAATAATGTTGTCTCATATAAGTGATAAATGACACTGCATTGGTAAATCATGCTAAAATACATGAATATATAAAGTAACACTATGCAACTTAAAGTTATATGTCTAATTTATTTAATGAAAATATGTATATGCCTTGTGATTGGAGTTGAGTCCCAAAGATGTCTCTTAGGTCTGTGTCCAATAAATGCTTTGTCTGCATTTTCTTCTATGAATTTTATGGTTTCCAGCCTTAGATCTAAGTCTGTAATCCATTATGAGTTAACTTTTTGGGGTATGGTGTTAGGTAGTGGTCTAGTTTTAACCTTTTGCATGTGGCTGACCAGTTCTCCCAGCACCATTTATTGAAGAGACTATCTTTGCCCCATTGTAAGTTTTTGGCTCCTTTTGTCAAAAATTAGATATTCGCTTGTGGGTTTATTTCCGGATTTTCAATTCTGTTTCATTGATCCATATTTTTGTTTTTATACCAGTACCATATTGTTTTAATTATTGTCACTTTGTAGCAGAGCTTGTTGGTTTTTCCCTGAAGATTTTTTTTGCCATCCTGGGTTATTCATAGTTCCAGATAAATAAAGTCCAAAATAAACAAGTGGGATACATCAAATTAAAAAGTTTTTATCAGCAAAAGAAACACACATCGAAACAAAAAGCCACCCAACTGAATGAGAAAATATATTTGCTTCTCACACCTCTGACGAGGGGGTTAATATCCAGAATATGCAGAGAACTCACAAAATTGGACAAGAACAACAATAAAACCCTAAACAATCCAACAAAAAAGCAGGCTAATGACCAACAGGCTCATAAAAAGATGACCTAATTCTCTTATTGCCAGGTTCATTTTGCTGCTGAACCAAAGAAGGAGACAAAGTTTCAAAGAGAATTTAAGATTTATTAAGACATGTGCAGGTGGGCCATGTTCAAAATAAATGGCAATTTTCTTTAGCAAGAGCAAGTGTGTACATCGTACAGGGTAAGGAAGTTTAAGATCTGGACAGTCTCAGTAAAGAGCCGGTTCTCAGGGTGCTGGTGACCGTAGGTTATTCCAAATAGCATTGTTTGCATCTGCATTCTGGATGATAGCGTCAGTGGATTGCTGCAAGAGGATTATTTTCATAAGAGTGAAAAAAACAGTAGAGTCTGACAGTTTGCTGTTTCTGCAAGGTCTTAGACTTATCATCAGCAAATCAGAACAACAGTGAGCTATCACCTCACACTGGTAAGAATGACTATCTTCCAAAAGAAAGGAAACGAGTGCCGGAGAGGATGTGGAGAAAAGGGAACTCTAGTTCACTGTTGGTGGGAGTGGAAAGCAGTATGGATATTCCTCAAAGAATTCAGGATGGAAATTCCATAGGATCCAGTTATTTCCCTACTGGGTGTTTGCCCTAAAAAACACAATAACTCTTATCCACAGAGATATACGTACCCCATGTTCATTGCAGCACTATTCACAGTAGCCAAAAGCTGGAAACTACCAAAATGCCCATCAACAGAGGAGTGGATAAAGAAGATTTGGTATATATACACAACAGAATACTATGCAGCCGTCAAAAGGGAGAAATCCTGCCATTTGCAGCAACATGGATGGAACTAGAGAGAATTATACTTAGTGAGATAAGCCAGAAGGAGAAAGACAGACATTGTATGATATCACTCATTTGATGTGTATATAGAGAGAAAACGAATGACATAAATTAAGCAAAACTAGACTTAAGAAGAGAGAGAACTAATTCAAACAATAGACTCTTAGTGGAGAGAGGGAAAAAAAGCAAATCAAACAGTATGTTAGAGCTGGGGGATCGTGGGGAAGTGGAGTAAATGGGATGAATTATAAAGTGAAAGGGGAAAAGAAGGAAATATTGGTAAACCTATTGCATTAGATACAGTTATAAATTTGCTATTACGTAGACCTCAAAACAAGTTAATGTTAAAATGCAGTGTTCCTTCAAGAAAATCTATTTAAATATGCATATGTATTTTGTTTCTCCTATAAGGATAGGCCAGTTATAATAATTGAGGGGTGTGAGCCCCATGCACACCTGGCTCCTCTTTTCTACGGCACACCGGAGGGCTGGCCCCACAGGTTGCATGTCCCAGTCTTCTGGCAGGACGGGGTCAGTTGGGAAGCAGCGGGGTAGGGTAGGGGGAGCAAGAGGGAAGGAGAAGCGAAGCCACTTCGCCCCACACCTCTCTGTCTTGTCAATCTGCAGCACCAGCTGCATCCTTCCTGCTCTAACTGCTGTCCTGTCTCAGCCCCCATAGTGCCCACATTCTCTGGGGTCCCCTAGCCCCAGGATCCAGAAGCCCCTTCCCCGTTTTATGCCACCTCCCTCTGCCCCCACCCCCACCCCGAGGTGCTAGCAGTTTTCTCTCGTGGCTGATCTCTGGGTTACCTCACTGTCCCCTGTCTGACTTCTCAGTTATACAACCAATCTCCTGCCATAAGTGACCATGATGACCTCTGCTGCCTGGTCAGTATACGATAGACTCTGCCTTTGCTCCTATTAGCATAAGCAGGGAAGAATAAACACCAGGAACTGTGAATAAACCAAAAATTCCAGAACAGACACAGTGGCAAGGGCAGGCAGGGTCAGTAAACACGATGATCACATAAAGGCCGACACATAAAGACAGCAGAGACCCAAAGTGTGCAAGGCGGGCATGGGTGGGCACACGTAAGAAGCCCCGAGAAGGAAAGTTCCACAGATGTTCCCCAGAGACAAATTCACCAGATGTCCCGAGGAACAGAGCTCACTTGGCAGACTCAGTTCCTTGTCAAGGAGATGGAATTTTCAGATAGTCTTTTTATGAATCATGAAACAATTATAATAAAGTGTGCATACCTTTCAAGTAATATTGTCGAACCGGGTCAGTACATCACAGTAGGAAAATGAGTTAGAGGCTGTCAGCCAAGGAGCAGTGAAAGGTAGCATCAGTTCTGGGAAGGGTGCTGAGTGTTGGGTGTCATCAGTGTTCTGTTTATCTCCTCTTGACACACATCATCCCTTTGCCTATTGCTGAGCAGAGTCCAACCTCAACCCCTGCAACTCTTCTCCCGGGGCCTGTCCCGGCCACAGCAACCTGTTTGGTCCACATGGGGCAGCCTGGAAGAGTCCACCTCCAGGGGAGCCTTCCACCAACATCTGCTGGGAATGGAGGGCAAATACTGCCGCTTCCCTGCCTCCCACAAGGGGTGAGAGCGACACTATCCCCATATTCCCAGGCGGGACTGAGCAATCGCCCACAGTAGTAATCTTGACAACACAGCCTCCCCTTCCCCATGCCACTTCCCCACGCCCTCCCGGCTGATTCCTCCCAAAGAAAAGACGTCCATCCAGAGCTTGTCTGAGCAGCTGCTGTTCTGAGAGCCCAGACTCCAGCACCTCTGAAAACACAAAATCATCCGAACAGTTTTCGACTCAGAGAAAAGTTGCAAAGATAATACAGAGACTTCATGGATACTTCTCACCCAGTTTCTTCTAATGTTGGCAGCTTCATTAGCACCCCTTGGTGGAATGCGGTTTGATCATCTGCCTTCAGCTGGTTGGCGCAGTCCACACCCATCCCAAGGACCCAGGTGCTTGTCCTGGGGGTGGGAGCAAGCAAGATAAACAATAAAATAAAAAATAAATAAGATGCTTCTTCCTCCTCTCTCTTCCTGCCTGCCTCTGCTGACCATCATTCCTCCCTGCACCTTTCCTTAAAAAAATAGCTTCATCGAGATAATAATGGATATACAAAGAACTACACGTATTGCATGAGACCAGTTTGATAGATTCGGACATGCGCAGACCCCTGGGATGTTACTAGACAAGCTCAGGCAGCAGGGACTCAAAGTGCGTAGGTATGGTGGGCACATGTGAGACGCCCTGAGACGGAAGCTTCAACAGGTGTTCCCCAGAGACAAATTCACCAAATGTCCTGAGGCCTAGACAAGCCCAACTCTTCCCGAAGCATTTTTGTCTTCCCCGCACCTTAAAAATGCTTTTAAAAATGAATTTTATTGAAGAAACATTGCATCGTAATATACATGTTTGAGGTGGGTATCGTTGTAAATCAACGTCTGTATGTCATTTATTAAGTTTACCACCACTGATTCGATTCAACCACTACGATATAATTGTCCCCTTTGACCCATGTGTCCTCTTACCCCACTTGCCTTCTGGCGACCACCTATTCGATTTTATACAACGAAAGTCTATTTTTGATTCAGTTCATTTGATTTCTCTACATATCACAGTGAAATCATACAATACCTGTCTTTCTCTTCTCTGGAGTTCCATTCACGTTATTGCAAATGGCAGGATTTTCTCTTTTTGATACCTGTGTGGTATTCCATGGTTCCCCATACTTGGGTTGCTATTGTTTGTTTTGTATTAGTAAGAACACCACACGAGATCTACGCTCGTGACAAGTTTGGAAGAGCTCTACCTCATGTTGCTAACTATCAGCTGATCTCTAGAATTTACTCATTTTACATAAAAGAAACTTTATGCCCACATGTTACCTGTGCATTTGTCGTATCAAAACTAAGATTTTCGTTGGTATGTTACTATTAACTAAACTCCAGACTTTATTCTGAATAACTCCTTTTTTTCGAATGTTCTTCTCCTGTTCTAGAATCCCACCTGGAACACCAGCTTGCCTTTAACCAGCATGTCTCCTGCGGCTCTGCTGGTCCATGAGTGTCTCAGCCTTCCTTGCTTCGCATGACCTGGACAGTTTTGAGGAGGACTGGTCAGATATTTTGTGGGCATCTT
Source organism: Solenodon paradoxus (assembly GCA_004363575.1). NCBI lineage: Eukaryota > Metazoa > Chordata > Mammalia > Eulipotyphla > Solenodontidae > Solenodon > Solenodon paradoxus. The sequence goes on along the minus strand of RJWH01009607.1, from coordinate 15,688 downwards.
GGTTGGAGTTTGTTTGATGTTTTTCTCGTGGTTAGCCTGTTGGGCTCAGGGGAAGACCCTCCCTGGGGCAATGTTTTCTTATTGCTTTAGCTCAGGTAAGACGCTAAATTGAAAAACCTTTAAAAAATCCATAGGGAAGTCATGTGCTTAACATTTCTAAGTCAGCACAAGTGAAGTTTTTTGTTTTTGTTTGGTTTTGTTTTTTCCTCAGCAACTGGGTCTCGAACCTAGGTCCTTGGGTTTTACATGGTCTGCACCTTACCTGCCTGAGCCACAAATGCACCGCGTGAAGGTTTGCTATTGTTCTTGTTTTTATAAAAGGATAATCTACTCTGTAGATTCATGTCTGAATCACCTAAGTTTGTGTAGGCTCTTTCCATGTCCCAGGCCAGAATCAATTAGCCAATAGTCTAATCCTACCTATTCCAATGGTCTAAGAATTGTCCTCTGGATTTTGGCAAGTATATGGTAAGACTAACGACTTCCCCAGAAAGGGATGAAATGTTACTGAAGCCCTAGGATGATATGAAAAGTGTCATAAACAATAAAGAAATGCAGCAATAATCCTGGGAGGGTAAAATATAAAGTGCAGAATAATGAATTAAGAGCAATATGCATCTGTTTAGAGAGCCCCTCAGTGTGGAGGTGGAAACAGCAGTGTAACCATTGTGTTTCTGAGTTCCCTTAATTAGAGGTAAGTGTAACAAATTAAGCATTGAGGGAAGTCCACATAGTTATGGGAGCTTCTTTTCTCCCATAGAAAAGCCCTTTGGGTATGAAATCATCTATGAGTGGGTTACAAGGGGACTAATAGCACCCCCACCCTTCTTTAAGGCTGTTAGCATTCAGGCCATTAAAGCACTAAGGCACCTCATGTATGCTTTAGCAATTTTCCCATCTTCCATCTCCCTGTACCCGCCCAAGAACCTGGAGGTATTATCTTCATTTGGCAAACGAGAAAACTAAATGTTTAATTTAGAATGCATTCGACTGCATGAAAGAAATAAGGGACCGAAAATGACTCAGACAGACTTATTATATCCTTGAAAAGTAGTGCTGCTAGTTGTAGGGCGAATTACTTAGGGACTCTATAACACCAGCTCCCAGCATCTCTGTGCTCTTAGTCAGGAGATCCATATGGTCACAAAGTGGCTGCCGCAGCTCCATCCCATCCTCATGACAGTCTGGATTCCCTATGGGGCTGTGGTATCAGAAAGGAAATCCTTTCCTATCAACACATTGATCACTTCTCATTGGCCAGGATTGAGACTGGTACTCAAGTCTAAGCCAATTGCCAGCAGAGGGGTGGAGTTACATGACTGATTTCAAGCAGTCAACCTTTATCCACTGGAGCTGGGAGGGTGAGCCAAATGGGAGCAATTGGTCACAGGCAGCAGGGGCTGTGAAGAGGCACAGGGAAGGATATGGCTTACCTAAGCTCACTCTGCCAAGTCAGGACTAGAATCTTAGGACTTCCTTACACCCTTGGCATTTTCAGCTAGACCCCTCTAAGTCCTTAGAATTAAGGTTACATCTTTAAATATGGTTTTCCACTTGGAAGGAGATTCCAAGAACTTCTATTCTAGGTCTCTTCCTCTGACTGACAGGGGAAATAGCTAAACTACTTAAAACAGAGTTGTCTCACTCCTTCCCAAAGATTGTCTGCGTTCCTGAGTTCTGAGGTCCAACTAGATGACATGTTTTATTGCACATAACTGAATGTTGGTGGTTGAGGGGGTGAGGCAGAAAGGACTCATGGCCACAAAATGAAAGGATTCTTGATTTGTTGCTCTTTCTCCTGTACCTGGCTCTTTGCAACTAATGTTGGCGTCTGTGGGAGGTACATTAGAGGACCACTTGAAAGCAGGGGCTGTGGAGCTGGATGTCAGGTTTGTGTCCTGGTTCAGCCTCTCATCAGGTGAATGACCTGAATCAATTACATAATCTTGCTGTTCCTCAGTGTTCTCATCTGAGAAATGGGTATAGCAATAGGACTGCTTCCTCGGGTTGTTGTGAGGAGTAAATGAGTGAGTACCTCTAAGAACTGCATCAGCCTTTGTTCAATTATAATTAAATTACACAGCACACCCTGGTGGAGTAGGTGCAGTCTACCTGTAGCCCGAGGTCCAGGGTTCGCATCCGAGGTCAGAGGGAACAACCAAGATGAACTACCTGCCTACCTGCCTCTGCTCACCTGTATTCCTGTCTGCATCTTTCCTTAATATATATGTAGATAGCTATATGTATATAATGTATGTATGTGTACACACACGTAAAATTATACTCCTACTAGGGTCCCAGCACTATATGGGCGATATGACTCGCATCCATTTAGTCTTTTTGCCACCTCTATTATTTTAACAGGCAAGGCAATTAAAGCATAGAATAGTCAAGCGCCTGACACCCTTAGCTGAAGCCACGCTGGGTGTCACACCCCTATCTGTTGAGTTGGCTCTAGAAGCCTGAGCTCTCAGTTGCTTAACTGTCTCCTGCCCCTCCGTGTTCTGCCTCTTCGGTCCTCCACTGCAGATACAGGAACTGAGGTCAGTGAGGTTAAACCCTTGTTCAAGGTCACAATGTCAAGTGAAACGGACGCGAGGCTGCTGCGACTTTCCACCACCCACTCTGCCCCTTCAGGAGCAGAGATTGACTCCTGACAACAGGGTTTGGCCTCAGCCATCGTGACTCTCAAACAATTCTTCCTTAAGTTAGGCCAAAACCTGTGCTGCGTTAAGAGATGTCCATCTTCTTTTGCAGAATTCTTGAAAGAGATCTTTTTTTTCTTCTGTCCTATTTGAATTATAAACACTAGTCAATGAGCTCTGCCTCCACCTGCCACCCAGCTCTGCCCCATTTGTCCCCATGTATCTATTTTAGTGCCTCCCCTTGGGGATGGCCAAGCCCTTCCTGGGCCACCTTTAGAGACAAGTGGCACTGAGTGTCTAGAAGTGTCATCTTGCCACAGTCTGGACAGAACAGCCACTGGATCTGGCTCTCCCTAGGGCGGCACTGAAGCACTTCACCCTGACATCTTTCCTTGTCCTTCTTCAGACAGCCCACCTCCCACCAGCTTGGGACCCTGTGCCTATTTCTAGTATGTCAACTGGGGGTCAGAGGGACTGTCGTCTAGAGCTGCAGTGTCTACATGCAGTCACCAGTCCTACATGGCTATTTAATTAATGAAAAATAAGTGAACATTAAAAAACCCAGTTCTCCAGCTCTTCAAGCCCTGTCTCAAGGGCTTGAGAGGCACATATCGCTTGTAGCTTCTATATTGGACACAGAAGAGTTCCACCATCTACTGGCTGTTGCTACTGGTACTTCTCCAGCTCAGACCACCAGAGGACTTGTCAAAACCCCAGATGCTGGGCCTCGTCCCCAGAGTTTCTGCCTCCCTGGGTCTGTGGCAGTTTGGGGGATTTTTCATTTCCAGCAATTTCCTAGGTGATGCTACTAAGGGGATGGTCTGGGGCCCACGCTGTGAGAACCGCTACTACTGACCCACCTCTGGGAGAGCCTGCTTTAAGGACGCCGCTAGCCCATGGTGGGAAAGAGTGTCCGATGGACACAGTTGAGCCTCCAGAGGCATCTGGGATCAGCTTTCCAAAAGATGAATCTTGGTGGGACAGTGGGTACATGCCTGGACTTGCCCAAAGACCCCAATCCAAGAATAAAACATGGCGCCCAGGGCTTCATAGCTCTTCTCCACTGATGAATCTGAAGCGGGCACCTCCCTAATGTCAGCTGAGAGATGGACTCTGGGGTGCACTTTTCCTTCTACCTCGAGCTCAAGACCTGCTGATGCCTGGTGGGGCCGTGTGGGTACAGGAATGCACTAGATTTGGAGCTTAAAAGATTTGGACTCAAGTCTCTGCGTGACCTTGAGCTGACCTTCTGAGTTCAGTGACGGATAACATGGGCATATTACTGATTTGAATGAAGCTCCTTTTTGCTCAGGTGATATAAGATGTGCGTTTTGCTGACCCAAAGTTCAGGTCCTGTCACGTGTGTAAGTAGTAGTGCACAGACCACACACTGGTTGGAGTTCTTTGCTTGTACGCACCTCCCTCCACGCCTGAGAGAACTCCAGGCAGGGCTCTGTCTTATTCATCTGCTTATCTCTGAGCCCCCTAGTGCTCGACTTGAGGTCCAGCAAACAGTTCTCACCAGCATGATTATTATATTAAAATTAGGTGCCAGGCAATGTCCTAATGTATTCGTTCACTTAATTCTGCATCCCTACAAAGTAGGCATTACTGTTATGAGATGACACAGGCTAGGTGTCCTGTAAGTATCTGCAGAAGAATCTAGAGCGTCCCTGCTCCAGCTTTAACATGCACAAGCATCTGGGGACCCTGATCTCGTTAAAATGCACATCCTGAGTGGAATCCTGCATTTCCAGCAGGCTGCCAGTTATTTCTGCTGGTCAGCAGACCACGCCGTGGGTTCAGAGGTCTTCATCATCTAACATATCATCAAATAAAAGCAGTCAGTCCCTTTCGGGGAGGAGGCGATGGTGGGAAACACTAGAAAAGAAAACGCATGTCTCAACTGGTAGTGAGAGGGTTAGAGTCGGGACAGATCTTCCTTGAGAGGCAGGCTTCAAGTCTCCTTGGAACCGTTTGCTCTGTTTCCAGGAAAGGAGGAAGGCAAACACTGTCTAACATTAGGCCCTGCAGTCAGGGGCTGGGGCCTCGCATCTGATTTTAACAGGGCCCCTAGCAGCTGCATTCGGAGTCCGCTGTGCAGAGAGTGGTGAGCCCTTCCGAGATAGCCACAGGTCGGGGTGTCCTTGAGGGTGACTGGGTGGGCCTGACACCGGGAGACCTGCGGGGTGGGACAGTCAGGTGGATCTGAGTTCAAAGGCAGCCTCGCTACTCAAGACTCTAGGGTTAGAGTCAACTGCGACAAATTACTTATCCCTGCACATCTGTTTTCTCAGGGTAACAACAAAGTTAACACCAGGTCTGATGGGAAAATGGGGACTCCGGGAGAATTAAAAACGGAGTGACTATCGAGCAGGGTTGTTTTTTTTTTTTTGCACAGGCAGTGACAGAAAGAAGAAGCCAAGTGGGGGAAACTGAGGTAATTCAGAGATGAGCAGGAACACGGCCAGGTCTCGGGGACCCTAAGACTCTGGACACTGTGCCTGCCTCACAACGAAGGGCATGCCCTTCCTCCTCCTGGGAAAGTCAGCCTCTGTGGACTGATGGGTCTCCTGGGGTGATGGTTCGACTATCAGCAATCTTTCTCTCATACCTTTGTGCATGGGGGACCTCTGGGCTCTGTAAGGCTGGAGAACTTTTCCCCACTGGTCTCTGGGATCCTGGGACTGTAGCAAGGGTTCCTCAGATGAAAGGATCATCGGGGACAGGGGAATGGCTAAAGCTGGATGCAGGGACACTGGAAAGTGGTGAGGATACAGCAACAGAAAGCAACTCTTCACAATACCTACGAAACTGTATCGTGTTATTTGAAAGTGGACTTGGATTTGCTGTAAATGTATATTGAAAACTCTGGGGTGGCCCACCAAAAATGTTTTAAGTAGTGCAACTGATGTACGGCTTCATGGGCAAAGTGGGTACATTGTAATGACAAAATATCCTCATTCCATGCCCCTGTCCCTTGTATCATTGCTGCCATTCATTTCACTTATAAACATCTGTAAGTATATATAAGTTTACAAAGTGAATAAACTGGTGCTGTTGTCAGATCAATTGAGAACAAGAAGAATAAAGTTTTTTTTTAAATTTTACCTTCGATTATTCTTTGTTCAGTTCTCTCCCTTACTTTATACTAATTGATGTTTCTGACCTACATCACTTTTTTTCTCTCTAAAGAACTTCTCTTAACATTTCATGCAAGGCAGGTTTACTGGCACTAAATTGCCTTAATTTTTGTTTGTCTAAGGCCTTTTTTTTCTCCTTCATTTCTGAAGGATAATTTCACAGAGTACATAATTCTAGGTTAGATATGTTTTCTATTAACACAGCAAAATTTTTCACTCCACCGTTTTCTTGCTTACAGGGTTTCTGAGAGTTGGATGAAATTCTTATCTTTGTTCTTCTCCAAAAAAGGTGTTTTTTACCTCTAACTTTATTCAGGATTTTTCTTTTTCTGTATGTTGAAAATGATGTGGCTTAATGTAGTTTGGGGGCATTTATTTTGTGTGGTGTTCCCGGGACTTCTTGGATCTGTGGCTTGGTCTGAATTTCTAGTCATTGTACTTTCAAGTATTTTTTCTGTTCTTTCTCTTCTCTTTCCGACATCCCCTTTTCAGGTACATTACACCTTGTTTAGGTGCCTCGTCGTACTTAGAAATTTTGTTCTGTTTTTTTGTTTTGTTTTGTTTTTTCAGTCTTTGGTCTCTTTTCTGCTCAATCCTGCACATTTCTGTTGCTGAATCCTCATGCTCAGATTATTTTCTCTGCTTCATCCAGCCTGTAGACAAGTCCATCAAAGACATTCTTCAATTCAGTTACAGTGCTTTTTATTTCGAGCATTTCTCTTTGATTCTTTTTTCAAATGTCTTTCTCTGCTTACATTGCCATCTGCTCTTGCATTCTGTCTACCATATCAACTAGAGCCCTTAGTATATAAATGAGAGTTATTGTAAATTCCTAGTTTTATAATTCCAGTTTTCAAAAATCCAATAATGCCCTATTGGAATCTGGCCTTGCCGTTTGCTCTACCTCTTCAAAATGTGTGCCTTGCCTTTTAGCATATCTTGTAATTTTTTTCCTTGATGGTCAAATCTGATATATTGAGTAAAAGGAACTGTTGTAGATGGGCCTTTAGTAATAGAGTGAGATGTGTGTGTGGGGGGGGGAAGCATTCTACAGTCCTCTGAACAACTCTCAGTCTTTTACTGAGCCTGTTCTTTTAGACTATGAATCTCACAAGTGCTTCTTGGTTTTTCCCTCTCCCTTAGTTAGGGCAGGAATTCTAAACCGGCACTGGAGGTACATACATCTCTTCTATTTGGCAGAGCAGAGTTACACACATGCACAAACTTGACTTAGCCCTGAATTTTTAACTCTCAGGTTTGTCTGAGCCCTCCAGATATCTGCTCATTCAAGTTCAGGTTTCTCGACCCCAGTGCTAGTTGCCACACAGATTTCTGTGTGTGCATTTCTGCTGCAATAAGCTGTGATTCTCTGCATTTATCTGTGCATTTATCTGCACTGTCTCTCCAATTTGAGAGGCAGTGGTTTGCTCTGTGGCCTCAATTCTCTTACAGGTCTAAGGAGAGTTGTTGGTTTTTCAGTTCATTCGGCCGTTCGCTTGATGTTAAGATGGAGTTGTTCCTTCCCAGTTTCTTACGTGGTGGCCCAGAAACTGGACGTCTCCTTCCTCTACTTACAATAGGGCACTTGCTATCATTTTATTTTATCACTCCTCTTAGTGTATCAATTTAACTCTTTTTAACTTGCAGTGGTTGCCATAGAGTTTACAAAATACATGGTTAATGTAAGTCCACTTTCAAATAGTCCTGTACCTCATCACATAAGACCATGCAGTTTACTCCTGTTTCTCGCTTCTTTTACATCCTTTCCAACAGGGCTATTTCACTTATCCACATGCCGTTGTCATAAAGTGATGGTCACTCTTGCTGTTTTACACACAGTCATCTTTTAGATCAGTTAAGTGTAAGAAAATTGAAGATTTTATTTTAGCTTCATTTGTCCCTTTTCTGATGTTCTTCCTTTTTATGTAAATTGAGCTTCTGGCCTATATTATTTTCTTTCTACTTGTAGAAAATTATTATTATTATTTTTTTTTACAGAGCTGATTTTCTGGTGGCAAATGTCCTGTGTTTTATAGTTTAAGTAAACATTTGCATCTCCTTCAGTTTTGAAGGGTAATATCACTGGGTATAAAATTCTAGGTTTATGGGTTTTTTCTTTCAACAATTTTAAATAGTCTACTCCATTCCCTTATTGCTTTCTTTGTTTACTTTGAGAAGTTCACGGAAACACTTATCCTTGTTCTTCTGTATGGAAAATTTGCTACCTCCTCTGACTTTTTTCAAGATTTTCTCTTCGATTTGGGTTTTCCGTAGTCTGAATATGATATGCCTAGGGGTGGGTTATTTTGTTTGTTTTGGTCTTTATTCTACTTAGGGTTCCTCAAGATTCCTAGATCTGTGGTTTGGAAAGTTTGGGGCCATAGTGACTTCAAACATTCCTTCCTTCTTTCCCTTCTGGCATTCCAAGAACGCACACATAACGCCTCTTAATATTGTCTTATAGTTATTGGATATTCTGTTCTGGTTTTGCCAGGCCTTTTTCTCTTTTCATTTCAGTTTGAGAAATTTCAATTGATTTACCGCCCAACTTTCTGAATCTTTGCTTGGCCATATTTAGTCTCTGATAATCTCATTAGAGGTATTCTTCATTTCTATGATGGTGTTTTTGACTTACAGCATTTTCTTTTGGCTCTTTCTTCATTTTCATCTCTGCTCACAGTATCCACAGGGTCTTGTTGTCTATTTTTGCCATTCGAGCCTTCAAGATGTAAATCATGTTTCTTTTTATTTTGTCTGCTATCCAACATGTGTGTCATCTCTGAGTCTGGCTCTGGTTGCTTTGTCTAGTCAGACTGTGTCTTCTTGCTTTGCAATTCATCATCTCTGTAATTGGATCATATGTGTACTGGATAAGAGGAACAGAGATAAATAGATCGTTAGTGTGAGAATGTTTAATTCTGTTTAGGAATTGGGCTGTGTTTAATGTTTGCTACAGCTACATATTCAAGAGACTTCACATTCTTCTAGTGCCCTTGCTTTTGACTCCTCTTAAATTTGGGTTTCCCTAGGCAGTCCCTAGGGAAAGTCTAACATGTAACTCTTAGCTATAAGTCAGTTATTATGTTGGGACACACTTAATTTGGTGACTTTGCTGTTCATTAGAATTGTGATTCTGCACGTCTCTTCACTGAGCCCCCTCCTAGTCTATAAAACAAGGATGACGATCATCCCTTGTAGGGCTGTGCTTAGGATTAAATAAAATACCAAATGAAAACACAGGGAAATATGCCCAGTTCAGAATAAATTCTTGATTGATACTGTGTTCTCTTTGGCTCTAAATTATTCATTCCTATGGGCTTAGGTGGATTGTGATCCAGAGTCTATCTTTACGTCTCTCAACCACATAGTTAGAATTAGAATCTTCTCTCCTCATCCCAGTGACCCAGTCATATAAATGTTGCAAAATAAGCAAGTTTCTTAAAAATAAATGAAGGGCTTCTTCCAGGTACCACAGATGCCTTCAGCAGCAACTAAGACATACTTAAGTATGGGACCTGCCGGAACCACCTCCCTCTCTTGAGAAAATCATAACCTACTTAATTGCACACTGACCCAAGATACATTCTCCCAAGTAAATAATACACTCTTCAGAAGCTTCATAATTAGGCATTTACCTCAGAGATTGCAATGGCTTCACCCTAATCCCCAGGGAAGTATTAAGCACCATATCAGGGCCGACAAGACTGAAAAACAAACCTGCATCAAGAAAATAAACCCTGTCAATTATTTTCCATGAGAAAGCATAGGGCTGGGGCTCTGGGGAGTACGAATTATTGGCTAACCTGGGGTCAGACAGCCTCTCTGCATGAATGGAGGGAGGTCCCCTTGACTGTGGCAGGTCAGCAGAGGTGGCCCTTCATGTCCCACCTACTCAGAATTAGGGGTTGGGGATCTGCAGAAGAATGCCTTTGTCCAGTGACAGGTTGCTGTAGTAACAGCTTACATAGGAGTGATGAGGGCTCTGATCACAAGGCTGCATGAACTTGTGGTAGGGGAAGGGGTCTTCTGTGTTCTCCCAGTTCTCTTGACTTGGGTCACTGGCAGCCTCTGGAGAGGATGGACGCCTAACAACCTTGCCTGAAGATAGCTATTAACTCTCTTCCCACTTTCCTTTTCTCTCTTCTTGCTCTACCTCCATCTCTCTCCTCTGTCTTCCACTCACTGTCTTAGATTTCTTCCTTCTCTTCTTTCCTCCCTAAACAACTTTTTTCTCCTGTCCTCCCTTTCTCCTCTCCTTCTGCCTCCCTTTCTCCCTCACTCTCTTCCATGTGTCTGCTGTTCTTCCAGATTCCAGGAAGGTCCTCACCACCCTCACAGTGTCCCCTGGCTAGGTGGTGGTGCCCCCAGGAGCAGGCCCTCTGGTGCTCTGGGAGTGGTGTGAGTTTGGGAAAATCAACCTCAGCATCTCCTCAGGAACTGGCAAAGATATTCCAACCTTTTTCTTTCACTTGTAGGTGCCATCCACAGATTTTCAGGTTTGTCCAGAGAGCTTGCAGAGTACACACTCAGAGGTGGAGGGTGGTGAGACTTCTCTGCCCACTGGAGACAACCTGCGGTCTGGCCAGTGGGACAGCTGGAGCCCTGGAGTCTCCTCGCCTTGCTTGCTTTGTAGCGACCCAAAGGGTATGCCATCTTGTCTTTATTCTCTGAGTCCTTTTTTTTCCAGCACAGATGACTTTTTCAGTGTGCAGAGTCCACAGAAACTTAGAGATTGTCTTGTTCTGGAATTTTTAACCGGGGGCCTGGAGACTGCAGGTTTGTATTTGTTTCTTGGGTTGCCATAATGAAACACCACAGACAGGTGGTTCACAAACAGAAATGCATTTTTTTTTCACAGTTCTGGGGGTTGGAGGCCCAAGATTAGGTGCCAGAGGATTTTATTTCTTCTAAGGTCTCACTCCTTGGCTTGAAGACGACTGCTTTCTGCCTTTCTGCCTTTTCCTCTGTGTATGTCTATGTCCTAATCTCTTCTTATGGAGACATCAGTCTTCTTGGATTGGGGTCCACCTCAATGACCTTATTTTAACTAATTGCATCCTTGAAAGTCCTGTTTCCACATGCAGCCACATTCTGAGCGGGGAGGAGAGCAGCATGAGTTTTGGGGAGGGGGACAGCTCAGAACAGGGTTCATGTGCAAAACTGAAGAGCAATAGAAAGGGCATAACTACATTTTTATTTTCGCTGACGTCTAACTGAAGTGGAACATTTCCCTCCTACGTTACAAATGTGGGCAATAAACCATAGTTGCCTTAGCAGTGCCAATGTGATATCGTCACCAAAGAAATCACACATATCTTCCCATCGAAGCATGGTTGCTACAGACATCTCGAACTACTGTGAATGCTCTTAACCACGTTGGAATTACAGTTCTACCCTCTGCTGGCTCTTGATCTTTATTTCATTTATTCAGAAGTACATATGTTACTATAGAGAAAATTTGTTTTTTCAAAATGTTGATAATGTTAGGATCACAAAATGGGTTTCTCTTGTAAAATTGATTTTATTTTATGTGCTTCCCAGCATTATCCTGAGAGAGATCTGTAGGCCTCACCGAATTCTCAAGAGGTCTCTATAATACCTAAAAGAACCCTGGACCCACTTCAAATCTTCCTTTTTACAAAGGAGGAAAATGGAGCCCAGAGAGGGCAACTCATTTGTCCAAGGTTACAAAGCCAGGTAGTGGGAGGGCTGGACCTGCACTCCAATCTGCTGATTTCTAGTCCACTCCAACACATTTGCTGTTTGTTCTTTTCCAGTGAGGACTGGTATAAGATCTTTATAAAATCATGCTATGAATTCTGAAAATAACCTCCGGCTACTAGTGCGCCCCAGGTGTCACCCAGAGGGGCAACTGTCCTGTTCGTAGAACCAGCCTCATTCCCTTTCTGAGAGATGGAAGGAAGATTGGCTTTTCACTGCCTCCCTTCCATGTATTAGGGGAATCTCAGAGAAATGCTTCAGATTCCACACTGGGCCCTGGTATTTTCTAATCATCCCATCCAGTAGGGCAACCCCCTGCCCCTGGTTTTTCTGGAACTTTCCAAGTGATAGCACTGAAAGTCCCATGACTTGGGAAGCCCCTCCTTTCTGGGCAAACGGGGACGTCAGCTTCCCTCCTGGTCGGCTTCCTGCCTGGACAGCTGCTCCACCCTCTCGGGTCTTCTCTTCCCCTCTGCTCATTGCTTTTGACCACACTGCATGGTTCTCCAAGGCCCCACTAAAGCCACTTAGCTTAGGATTTGCTTCACAATTTCTCTGCAGACTTGAGAATTACACCACAGGAGGGAGAACAGCCTGGTATCTGAGGACGGGTCTCCCGCTTCCTGGTCGCGGGGACCCTATAGCCACGGGCTGCTGTTCTTTCCTTGACCCTCCAGCCTGTTGCTGTCTGGTGTGGGTCAAGGTGTGGCCTGTGCTAAGGGCGACCCCCTCTTTCCTCAGCAGAGGACCCCAACCACAGCCTTCTGTCCTCAGGGGGTCTAGATCGCTGACAGTCTTCTTTCTTTTCCACCAATATCCTGATCAGCCTCAAAGGTGCTCCTGGGCGGCAAAGACCGAAGACGAAGTCTGCTGGGCAGCAGAGAGCAGATGCTCTGCCACGATTTTCAGAGCTTCCTTTCTGCCTCCTAGTGACGTCTGTTGCCATTCCTAGAGCAAGCAACATGACAACAGCAGTTTATCCTGCTCCGATTCCATTTGCATCACCATTGCAGGAATTCGTCCATTCATTCATTCAAGACACCGTTGTTGAGACCTATCCCGCGCTGGTGCAGGTGCAGAGAGAACAGCTCGATCGTCTCTCGCTGAAGTTCTCTGCCAGAAAGGGAAACAGCCCTGCCGTGGCAGCCGTCACATGACCAGCTGGAGTGCACCTCATGGGAGTGGCACCTCAAGGGCGTTGGGTGTTGGGTGAACCAGGAGAGGCTGCCCTGGTGATGGGGTGGAGGGCCGTGAGGAGAGCTGTAGTGGCAGGGTTCTCAAAGGGTTTGTCGGTCCAGCAGAGGCAGCACCTTGGAATTGGCTGGAAATGCAAATTGTCAGCCCAACCCATAGACCTCCTGAGTCAGAATCCTTGTCACCTGTGTGCTAGGAGCCCTGCAGAGAATTCCAGAACCATTCAAGTTGGAGTCTTTGCCACAGTGCACGCTATTGGGGCCCCTCCCCAATGCCCTTTACAAGTCAATGTGAGCATCCCCAGCTGTTTCTAGTGCTGGCTGAGAACGCTCTTCTCTGCAGAAATGCTCTCTGCTAGGACACTGCCTCACCCTGGAGGATATCTTCATCCCCGCTCCCACCTACTGCGATGAAAGACTGACCTGGGGGACAAGGAGGCCATCTTTGCCCCAACTCTGTGTAAGTGATTAGCTCTGGGTGCAGCACAGGCTCCAGAGCCCGGCTGTGTTCAGAGTGAGGGTCGTCCCCAACTGAACCACTCTCTTGCTCAGCGTGCCCCTCCCCCAACTGCTCTGCTTCCACGTGTCCTTCTGAGGATGCCCAGTAAACCCCCTGATAAGAAACCCTGTCTCAGCGTTTGCTTCTAGGGACCAAAAGCAGAGGCTTCATGGAGGAAGGGAAGCTTGAACAGAGCTGGAGGGATAAATAAAAGCCTGTTCATTTGAAAAGTCAAAAAGAACCTCTGGGAAGATGGAACAGAATGTGCAAAGGCATGGCAGTGTGAGTTGGTATCGAAGGTTGTCTGCCCACTGACAGCTTTGTATGGTGGGAATGGGGGTGTTTGGACAGAGTGTGGGAGCTGGGACTGGAAAGTTGGATGGACGTGGGGGCAGAGCTTGAAAGCTAAGTCCTACAAAAGAGGATTGATTTGTACCCCCGCGTAGGGAAAGGCACCAGAGCTGAGGCAGGACGACCTGTGACCTGACCTGAGTAAGGACAGTCACTCTGGCAAGGGTGGAGGGAGAAACTGGAGAATGGAGACATATTTAGGAGGCAGGGTTGGTCGCCCCATCCTAAAGGATGAGGCCAGACCTACAGTGCGGAGTTCGAGAGGAATCCACTGGAGAGAGGCTGAAGGTAAGGGTGCTGAGTGCAGGCTCACACCGGCCGAGGCAGGGTGGTCCACAGAGGAAGGGGGCACCGATGTGGCTCCCCGGTGCCGACGGGACGCTGAGACCACGGTGGCGCTACTCCGGAGATGGGCAGCATGGGAACAATCCCGGGCCCCGAGGAGACCCTGAGTGGAGGAGCCGTGGGGCGTCTGGGGGGCTGAGGATGTGCGTTCAGCATGGAGGAGATGCTTGCCTTTCTGGGGCAAGGTGGGCAAGTCAGAACCTGGGAGCATCAGGATTAAGCAGCAATGGAGGACAAGAAGGAGATGGAGAAACAGCAGACCGAGTTTGAGATGACCGTGGTGCTGCAGGGTAGGTGCAGAGGGAGAGTCTGATTGGTGTCGCAGCTTCGAAGTGAGCAGCGTCCCCTGGACACTGTCACCAGCCAGACAGTCATTCCTCGGGGTCACAGGGAGTCAACGAGGCCAAGGAAGGGGAGGAGGGGCACAGCAACATCGCCGCAAGACTGCACTGGGATGGGAAGATGGCAGCCAGGCGCCCTCCTGGTCCGCCGGAGTCCTCCTGGAACCAGCAGCATGTCGTGGTCATGCAGGACAGCCGGCCACAGCGGGCTCCAAGCCTGATGCATCAAGCCGAAATGAGCTAACTGGACGCAGGGAGGTTGTGACCTCAACCTCATGCGCCTACGGTTTCAACCGCCTGACCTACATGCTGACACAGTGACCGCACCCTTAGGAGGCATCCCCAAATCCTCAACTTCATGCTTCAGCTGCACGGCAGCAGACCAGTTCGTGCCCACCCGGACAGAAAGGCCACCATTTAATACGCTGACATTACGTGAACGTGCGTTTCACCAGTAGAGATGCAGGAACACTCTGGAAGGCAGTTTTGGGAAATGCTTTAAGACGACGGCCCGATCAATCACTTGTGATTCTCCGGCTGCTTATTGGAGCCATCAATCAAGACAAATCCTCTTGGCATTAATGGGAATGTCATCAGTGCTTCCAAAGGATTCTCCCTGCAACTCAGCTTTAAATAACAAGATTATTAGTTTTGACATGTTATTCACACTGAGATTTTTCTCCCTGATTGCTTTTTATCTAGGAGATCTTCACCTTGAACCTATTTCTCCTTCTGTCTGCCCAAGGAAAGTCAATTTGCCTCAAATTTGGGGAATGGAGCTAAGCCAAGACTCCTTTGCACAGACTGATTAGGGGTTGTGCTAAATTACAGGTGTTCTGAAGTTTTTGCAAAGGCTGCAGCATCTCCCACAATGTGAACACTTCTCCTCTTCCTGAGGCCACGGCGGCTCTGTGCCTGGGCTTCCCCAGCCATCTGACAAGTTCTGGGGCTTCCAATGACCCTCATGTGGGTAGCAATCTCAGTGTCTATGTGGGTAGTGAAGGGGCCTTCTTAGATCACAAGCAGGGTATAAAATAGTGCCCAGTTCTTTTCTCCTTGTGATTATTCTCTTTAACCATGAAACTCTGTAAAGCAGAAGAGCAAATGTATATGCCCCAAGCCAGCCTCCTAAAAGGAGAATCTCTGAGGACCAGTGAGATGAAAGGGTATGACAGAGAGGCAAGGAATGAATGAATGAGTGAGTGAGTGAGTGAATGAGTGAGTGAGTGAGTGAATGAGTGAGTGGGTGAGTGAGTGAGTGAGTGGGTGAGTGAATGAATGAGTGAATGAGTGAGTGAGTGGGTGAGTGAGTGAATGAGTGAGCGAGTGAATGAATGAGTGAGTGGGTGAGTGAGTGAGTGGGTGAATGAGTGAGTGAATGAGTGGATGAATGAGTGAGTGAATGAATGAGTGAGTGAGTAAGTGAATGAATGAGTGAGTGAATGAATGA
>RJWH01009606.1:0-21508 GCA_004363575.1 Solenodon paradoxus | reverse complement strand
TCAATATCACAATGCAAACGTAAGGTGAATTCAGATCTAAGGTCACTTGATTTCTGCGATTAGTGCATTTCTCATTATATATCAACAGCTTCTTTTATGAGAAGGTACATTCTTAGTAGAAAAAAGTTTGGATTATAAGTAATTTATAGCTGGGAATTACTCTCTAATTATAGCTAACCTCCAGTAGAACACATGTCATCATGCTTACGGAAGATTCTGAAGTCTTACAGAATATCCAAAGGGAGGGATTATAGTCATTTTAAGAGAAGGCTTGAATTATATTGCATGTGTTTATATTTTGCTGTTGCCACTTAGTGAATATAAAGTAAGTTCTTTGCTTTCGTTTCCTCATCAGTAAAATGGAGAAGATGAGAATACTATGTCATGGAGTTGTATTGAGGTTTAGATTAGAAAATGAATCTAAGCACAACAATGTCACAAAGTAAGCAAATAAATATTGAGTATTATTTTTTTTAACTGCATGGTTGATGTGGTTGTGACCACTTTGATGATTCAACCTGGCTAATTACAAATAAATTTCTGTAGGTACTGGGGGGTCAGAAAACATGTGATGAGCATTTTCCTAATGAACAGGCCAGAAAACTTTGGAGAAGCCATTGTTTGCCCATGATTTTAAGGCTTTTTCAATGCATGTGATCATCCTGCACCACCCAGTAGAGAGTAGTTGGCCATTTTTACCGGTTGTAAGCATATGGTTCTAAGAGGACAGATTCTATTCAAGTGAGAAAATTCTGAAAAATATGTGAACCTTCCTACCAAGGACAGGATTTGAAGCTTGAAGTTTTAAAAATACCTCCTCTCTCAAAGCGTAAAACACTCTAAGCAGATGGCAGGGGAATGCCTAACAATACTGTTACAGATAAAAGAAAAGCAAATGCAGTGATAGGCACTTCCAGGTAAAATGGATCTTCCAATCTTGGAATGGGATTGAACCTAGAGTTGAAAGTGATGTGGTCATGAGGGGTCTGCTTCTGGCAAAAATATTAATAAATTTCTAGCCCTGAAGTCACAGACAAAAATGGATGATTGAGGATCCCCTCTAAGAGGATCATGAGTTTTTGTCTTTAAAACACTGCAAATAAGTCTTTCTGCTCTACTGAGTGGGGTTGTTTGTGACTTAAATCTGTTGCTAAAAAAAGCAATCCAAACAGCTTGAAGGAAGATATGAAAATGTTCCATTCACCCCCTTCTCCTCACTCTGGCCTTATACCTCCTAGCTCAGAGAGGTAGGGCCTAAAGCAAGTGAGATGTCTTTCTTCCATTACTACTAGGCCTGCTGAAACTGCCGAAGTACTTACTTGCTCCCTCCACTTTCTCACGTTACCTCCATTTTTATATCCACATTTTGTGACTGTTACTTATCACTGACAAAACAGGACAGGAAAATGCTGCAGAAACGCCATAGTTGAATTGTGGAGGTGACAGTCTGAGGTAAACTCTTGTATTTGCTTATGACTGGAATCCAGTCATTGTGACCTACAGTTCTCCCAGGCACTACTGCGTGAAGAACTGGAGGGTTTGCCTGGAATGCTAACTCATGGTATTTGGCATGTGGATATTGAATGATGCCATTTTACAATCACAAATCCATCTTCTCATGGTCAGTCCTCTTTCTTAAAAAAGTATTTGAAAGAATGAGTCTTAGCCAGGAGTTAAATTACTTTTGAGCTATAAGACATGGTGAAGAGATATTGAAATAGATTATAGCTGTCTTCTTTAATCTGAGCTAATGGCGCCAAAGAATAAAGAATATAGCTGGTACTAACTAATATTTGCTCAACCAGACTCTAACAGAAAGGACTTTTCTATAATAGCTACTTCCTGTTTGTTCTTTCGTTTTATTTTGATTGATGTGTAATTTCCATTCTATTACTTTCAGATGTACAACAAAATGATTTGATATTTGTATATATTCTGACCACCACAATAAGTCTAGTTAGTTAATATCCATCACCATACTTAATTTTTTCTTCTGTTGAGAGCATTTATGACTTAATCTCTTACGAAAACAACTACAGTCACCATTCTATACATTACTCCCCCATGATTTATGTATCTTATAACTAGAGGTTTGTACCTTTTGATCTTCTTCACTCATTTCACTCACACCATCACCACTCATTTCTGGCAACCACTAATGTGCTCTCTGTATCTGAGGGTTTTATTCCCCCCGAGATTCCACATATAAGTGCATTCATAAATGTCTTTCTCTGATTTCATTTAGCATAATACCCTCAAAAGTTCATCCATGTGGTCACAAATGGCAAACTTTCATTCTTTTTTATGGCTGAATAATATTTCATTATATATTTATATTCCACCTTTTATTTATCCATTCATCCACTGATGGGCATTTAGATTGTTTCTCTATCTTAGATATAATAAGCCATGCAATGAACACTGGGGTGCCTATGCCTTTTTGAGTTAGTGTTTTTGTTTTCTTCAAGTAAATATACAGTAGAATTGCTGATTCTATTTTTAATATTTTGAGAACTTTCATATAGTTTTCCATAGTTATTTCTTCTCTTTTTGATACTATTCATTCTAATAGATATGAGGTGATATCTCATGGTTTAGATCTGCATTTGCCTGATGATTAGTGATGTTAAGCACCATTTCATATATCTATTGCCCATTTGTATGTCTTCTGTGGAAAATGTCTATTCAAGTCCTTTGCCCATTTTTAACCTAGATTTTTATTTTTGGCTAGTGAGTCATGAATTCCTTGTATATTTTATGTATTAAGCCCTTATCAGAGACATGATTAACTAATATAGTCTCCCATTTGGTAGGCTGCCTTTTCACTTTGTTATTGGTTTCCATTGTTGTGCAGAAGCATTTTAGCTTGCTGTAATCCCACTTATTTATTTTTCTTCTGTTGTCTTTGCTTTTGGTATCAAATCTAAAAACTGGTTGCTAAGACTAATGGCAAGGAGCTTACCACCTATGTTTTCTTCTAGGAGCTTTATGATTTCAGGTCTTATGTTCAAGTCTTTAATCCATTTTGAGCTAATTTTTGTGTATAGTATAAGATAGTTGCCCAATTTCATTCTTTGGCATGTGGTTATCCAGTTTTCCCAACACCATTATTTAGAAGACTGTCCTTTGATCATTGCATATTCTTGACTTCTTTGTTGTAAATTAACTGAACTTGCATGCATGGATTTATTTCTGGGATCTCTTTTCTGTTCCTTTGATCTATGTATGTTTTATGCCAATACTATACTGTTGTGACTATGATAGCTTGATAAATAAACTTTGAAATCAGAGACAGTGATGCCTCCAGTTTTATTCTTCTTTCTCAAGATTACTTTGGTTATTTAAGATCCTTTGTGGTTCCATATAAATTTCAGGATTGTTTATTCTACTTCCGTGAAAAATATTATTGGATTTTGATAAGGATGCCACTGATACTTACAATATATAATCTGTATATTACCTTAGGTGGTATGGGCATTTTAATGATATTAATTCTTCCAGTCCATGAGTACTGAATATCATTCCATTCATTTATGGTCTTCTTCAATGTCTTTCATTAATGTTGTATAGTTTTAAGTTATAGATCTTTCATCTCTTTAGTTAAATTTATTCTTTTCTTGATAGAAATGCAATAGATTTACATATACTAATTCTGTATTCTGTAACTTAACTGAATTTGATCATTAGTTCTAATAAATTTTGGTGTGGTCTTTAAGGTTTACTATATATAAAATCATGCCATCTACAAATAGTGACAGTCTTACTTCTTCCTGACTTGAATGCTCCTACTTTATTTTGTTTTTCTTTGTTTGTTTTTTGCCTAGTTTCTTGGACTAGAACTTCCAATACTATTGAATAAAAGTGACAAGAGTCGGCATCTTTATCTTGTTTCAGATCTTAGAGGGAAAGCTTTCCGTTTTTATCACTGAACACGATGTTAGCTGTGGGCTTGTCATATAGGGCCTTTATTATGTTGAGATATGTTTCCTCTATACCCACTTTGTTGAGAGTTTTTAGTTACTACTTGTTTTTGATATAGCAACTAGACATCTATTTTTGATTTCTGGGATAAGGGTTCTGGCCATGGACAGTTAACAGTTGAGAACAAGACATGAGATATGAGTCTTATAAGAATATAGCCAGATGGAAATAGCTGATACTATAGACAGCAAGTTGGTTTTAGTGAGAACCCAGAATAAGTAGTAAATTCTACCATTTTCAGCAGAAGAGAGTCTGCTGGAATTCTGCAAGATTTACAGAAAATAGCTCTAGTAACAATTCTCCCATTAGGTACTAGATTGGTTACAAGATCCCAAAGGAACAATGGTCATAACCAATAGCTATACTAGAAATGCTAAGCAAAAGCCAAAGAAATGCCCAACCAACTATAACTTTCTTCTAAATATAGTCTGGAATCAGAAGTCGCTTCATTTTGTTCCTTCTATCTCTTTCCCAGTCCCTAGATTGCTAAAGGAGTATAATGTCAGAAGAAAGGTTGGAGGACCTACAAATGGGCCCTAGAATAAGTAGTGAAATAATAAACTATGTGGAAAAATAGAAATAGAATAGTTCCTTCTAGTCAATAGCATGATTATGCTAAGTTGGGAACTTGTCCCATCCTTATGTCTTTTTCCTTTTTAAAAATTTAACCTTTTTTTTTTTAAGGAAAGGTGCAGGCAGGAATGAAGCTGAGTAGAGGCAGGCAGGCAGGCAGAGAGAGGAGGAAGAAGTACTTAATTTAGTTGCTCATCTTGGTTGTTCTCCCCTCCTTCAACCAGGCCCTAGGCCAAAAACCTGGGCCCTTGGGATGTCTGTGGACTATGCTGGGCCAGAGGCTGTGGGCTTAATCACTATTCAACCAGAGTGTGCCTCTTATGTTGTTCTTAACTGAGCCAGAGACAGTTCTCAACTTCCTCTTTCCAATGCCAATCTATGTGCAGTTTTTGTCCATTAAAGTGTTTTTTTCAACCTATCCATCTTTGGAATAAAAATTGCTAGCGGAATGGTCAGTGTTGGAGGAAATAGCTTATAAAGGAAGACATAGCAGAGGCAGCATAATTTAGGATAGCAAGGCACAATAGGACCCTGGTGTCAAGCAAGGGTGCCAATATCCTAAAGCTCCAAAACAGATATGAACTTGGTGGGAGGAAAGTCATCATGTTTACCTTATAGCCTGATTAGTCATTTAATTGCCTTCATAACCCTTGCTTATATGCTGATCCTTTCTCACTTTAATGTTTGCAGCTTTAATCTGCCAATAACTATCTGTCGATTTCCTAATAATACATCTGAAACTAAAATGGCTATCTAGCTTCAAACACACAGATGGTAATCATCTCAGATGACACGGAAATACAATGATTTGGAAAGAAACTAAACTCTTGGATTGCTCTAAGAAATAGTTACCCCTCTGACCTGAACTTTTCATAGAGGGAAAGTCATGTAAGAAGGAAATAATATTTCTCTGAAGTCCTTGAGTGACTGATTCCCATTCTTATAGTAGCCCATTCTTCCTCCCAAAACTAAAACTAAAGTGGATGCACACCCACAATCCTTCACACAACATTTCAGATAGTAGCTATTAATAATTTACAACTGGTATGCAAGGTAAGATTTATCATCCTAGCACTAAGGCATACGTTATTTAAGGGCAGATTTTACTTTGAAAGCAGATCATGAAGCTGAAGAACAGAAGGCCGTCAGTCTCTATGAAGGTGAAAAGTAATTAAAATACACCATGTGCAAAAATACCTATAAAATTAGGATAATACAGACCAAACTTACCTTTTATAACTTTCTCTTAGGCCTGTTTTATGGTTCGCCGTATAAATGAGAAGTGTGCTCAGAGAAATAAGTCCTTCAGTTCCAGTCAAGTGGGTAGAGAATGTCTTACCTGAAATGAGTCCCTCTGATGGCAATGCTAGGGAGAAAAACAACAAATGAAAAAAAAAAAAAAAAAAAAGAAAAAGAATGCATCACATAACACCAGCTCAAGGAAATACATAAGTCTTCCAAAAGAGTCAAGATGAATTCTAAGAGTTTGCTTTGTTACTCTTTTTTAGCAACTTTGGAAAATAAGAATCAGTACAAGTTCATGTTCTCTAGTACCAAATCTATATAAAACTAGAGAAGGAATATCATATAAACAAGATAATGGGTTTAAAAAATTGGAATATACTCTGTTTATCTTGTTTAGTTCTTTTATGCTTGGCTTTCACTGTGGTACAGAGTAGACATTAGATAGGTTGAGAATAATCTAAGGACAACTTTTTTTCTGTGGTAGAGTTTAGCCAAAAAACACAGACTGAAGAAATATCATCATGTACTCCATCTACATATCTGTGAAAATGAAAAGTAAGAACGGTAAGCATTGGGTTTATTTTGTGACATTTTCCTAGGAGTCATACTGGGAACTTTGGATAAAGAGGAATCTCAATTTTATACTTTCTGCACACAGATTATTTCACTATTGGCAGTGATATTTCATACTAAAAATAGCAATCACTGTCAGATAATCTAGGGCACTAAAAATCAACATAAGGATGTAACATCCATTGTTTTGGAATGCTAATAGTCAGTACCTAATGAAGACACAAACCATCAATCTAAGCCAGGTCATTACAACTAGATTCCTCATTTATATGATATCTGGCTTTATAACCACCAACTTCTCCAACCATTGGCATTGCCATCATTCCCATGGTTAGCAATTTCTTCTATAACTCTATATACCTTTAATGTTAATTTCACTTCCAACGTTATCACTTTGGGTTTTTGTCCTAAACTTTCATTTTAATGGCCAATTACCTCTTTCATTAAACATTTTTGTTAAATGTCACATACGTTTATCACTGGGAGACAAAGAGGCAACACAGACAGATGCTTTGCTGTCTACGCAGGCACTGAATGTATTCTTAGATGTTTGGTGACCCATAACCAAACAAGCAAACACAATACTGTGATTGGTAACATAGTAAGTTCTATACTGAAGAGCTAGCAGCAAAATTTGTACTTTATTCTATTACTGACAATCAATACTGTGTTGTTGAGGAACTGGTATTATTTAATGAAACCCAGGTTACTGAAATCCATGTATTCTGGAAATGTGCAAAGTGAGTACTACCTATAATTTTACTATTTGCCATGAATATTGACCATTTTATTATGTAGGTATATATATATATATATATATATATGAAATTGTGGTATTTAAAATAAATGGTTTATAAAACCATTTGGTTTATAAAATAAATGGTTTATTTTAAATGGTCATGTTTTCTATTTTAAAATACATGCTCTGTAGAGTATAAATACATGTGCATTTCAATACACAGCTCTATTACTTTGCACTAACTGACACATACTAGATATCTGTTGAGTGAAATAAAAAAGTAGTGGTTTTAGGCATAATAAGGCCAGTTTCTGTGAGGGAGAAGTCTGAGCTTTGTAGATCCAGAAATTCAGTAACACCAAAGCACTCATTGTTTACCAGACCTTCTGGGATTGATTCATTCTATCAAAATAGCAAGGAAAAATTGATAAACTAAACAGAAAATTTTGAATTTTCAATAAGAATTCTAATTATGAGTTAGATGGCAATAATCATGGTGAGTTTCCAGTATATCCTCTTCTTGCTAGGCACCTCAATTGATCATTTGGTGGGCCTGAACCAATAACAATACTTTACTTTCAAAGGGAAGGTGACCTCCTGTTTTCATTGACTGGGAGTCCTTAAGAGGCAGTATGGCTGATACTCAAAAGCAAATATTCTAGGACATCATGGCCCAATAAAATACTTAAAATGTATTTAGTCTAAATTGAGATACATTGAAAATATGAAATACACACTAGATTTACGAAAAAAAAAAACGCAATGTATATATAGAATTTTTATAATGATCAAATGTTCAAGTGATTATTTAACACATTTCTTCAAATAAAATATATTTTGAAAAAGAAAGAGTAAAAACAAAAATTGGAAAACTACGGCTCACCGACAGTTTTTCTTTTTTCTTTTTTTTTTTTGTCTTTGTTGTTGTTTTTAAAGGAAAGGTTCAGGGAAGAACTAATTGAGTAAGCAGGCAGGCAGGAAGTGAGAGGCGGAAGAAGCATTTTATTTTATTTTCATTTAGTTGTTCACATTGGTTGCTTCCCTTTGGAACCAGGGGTATGTGGGCTGAGTTCAGAGGCAATTAACCCAACTGCTATTCCACAAGGACATGCCTCACTGCCTGTATTTGATGTTGCTAAATATCCTATAGCACATAGGAAAGTCCACGACAAAGAAGGATTATCTGGCCCCAAATGTCAATACTGCCGAGGCTGAGAAATCATGGCATATTTACTCTTTAGCTATTTACAGGAAAAGTTTTCCAACCCCCGATCTACAAACAAATTCAGTTTACAGACATGATAGCAGAGGCATTATACTAATTTGCTGCCTAATGGGTATACTTTGAGAATTCAGGTGTGTCATATTTATATAACCAATAGTGTGGAGTTCATACAAGTGGTCAGTTTGTCTTCAAGTTACCTGGTTTAAAACAGACCACATATATTCTTATTTTACCTAGTTAGATTTGTATAATCATCTCCCCTTGAAAGAGCCAAGAACTGCCAAGAAGCAACATCATTGGGGAATATAAGT
The DNA here is from genome assembly GCA_004363575.1 of Solenodon paradoxus. Lineage (NCBI taxonomy): Eukaryota > Metazoa > Chordata > Mammalia > Eulipotyphla > Solenodontidae > Solenodon > Solenodon paradoxus. The sequence goes on along the minus strand of RJWH01009606.1, from coordinate 12,861 downwards.
AGGCTTTACCTCTATCAATTATTCTAATAAAGTTGAAATTTACTTACCTTAGGAATGGAGAAGAGTGGCATTGATGAAACCGAACGGGATGCCTGGGGAAAATGTGATAGTGAAGGCTCAGTGACTGGGGAAAGTGGAGGGTCTGATGATGCAAATGATAGCTGCTGCTGAAAAGGCTTCTGTGATGGAAAGTGACGCTGCTCAGATGGTGGTAATAGCTGATGAGGATGCTGCTTGTTTTCAAGATCTCCAAGACCCTTTAAAAAGAGAAAAGGGGAAATACGAGGTAAAAGATGGTCTAAAGGAAGCTTACAATTATCCGTAAGACTGCGTGATTCCAATTCCCAGAAGAGCATCACAGAATCCTCTTTTATTTGGGGCGGAGGACAGGAAGTGTCCAGATGGTCTGCGAGTCCTAGAAACACTATTCAAATTAATCATTGTTTTACATAGTTTGCCTGGGGAGAGTGCTTAAAACATTCATTTGGCTGAGAAAAGAGAGTGTTGAAAAGAAAGCGCTAACTTTTATAAATGGTCTACCATCCCTTCATTTTAAAAGGGATGACCTTGAAATCTGAGAATTTAAGTTGTAGATAATTTGTACAGAGCAAAAAGTTGGAGCCAGAACAATTAAATATCTATCTATCTAGTCACCATGTTGCCACCCTTCTTTTACTTTCCTTCTGACTTCAATATCTAATTCCTAGGAATAAAATAAATAGCCTGAAAAATCTGCACTCTGGGTCCTCAATTCTGAAGTCATAAATGATCATATCTGTAAATATTTAAAAGGAGGATTTTGGATCTATAAAGGAGCTTACTAGCCTGTCAAAGCTGTGGAATAAAATTGTAGAAGAAGTGAACCTTGAGGCACACCCTGGTGAAGTAGGAGTCGGGCACAGTCCATATACATCCCACGGTCTCAGGTTCGCATTCTGGGACCTGAGAGAACAATCAAAATGAACAACCAATTGAAATAAATTAGTGCTTCTTCCTCCTCTCTCTACCTGCCAGCGTGCCTGTGCTTGCCTTCATTCCTGCCTGCACTTTTCCTTAAAAAAAAGAAAAAGAAAAAGAAAAAGAAGAAACGAAACAAACCTTGAAAAGGCACAAAGAAAGTATGCATTTGTGGCTCAGGAGACTGAGATGTCGTGTGTGAACCACATTCTGCTCAAAGCCAGGGTGAAAACTCCAAAACGAACAACTAGCTTCATTTTATAAATAACTTTGCTTCTTCTTCCTCTTCTTTCCTTCCTTAAATGCTTCTTTCTTCTCTCCCTTTAAAAAAAAGGCATAAAGAGAAAAGAAATAAAGATGTAAAAGAACTTGAATATTGCTTTATTGCTCTAGTAAGGGCTGGAGCAAAAGTTAAGTGATTTCAAACATATGTAAAAATAGGCCTTTCTAAGGTTGCTACTGGCTTTTTTTTTTTTTTTTTAAATAGCACCTTTGAAGCAATGTCGTCCCTTAATTCTCCGACTAAATTCACTGGTCACATTAGTTAATTTCCTGACACCAAAGTAGATAGTTTCTCAGCATGTAATTTATTCATTTGTGAGATTATCTGATTAATGTATGTCCACCTCCTTCTCCAGACTAGAAGCTTCCTAAAGACAGGGTTCAAGGTCTAATTTTAACTACCTTTCTATCTCTATTACCTGGCATATTCAGGCTCTCAATAAATTATGTTGCCCGAATGAACAGATAACCCATTAATTCAGCCCGATGTGATATCCAGGTTCCTGGTTTCATTAGAATTGCTATTCAAACATAACCCACATGTTCTCCCTCCGTACCTTTCCATCCCTAGCCTAAAAACTATTTTTCTTTTTGTCTTACCTTCAGCTCTACAAGAGATGCCTCACAGAGACGTTCTTTAGAGATTTCCTGTCTTCACTACTTCATTTTAATTATTTCATTCTTCAATCTACTGTACTCAATTTATCCCCCCAACAACTCCACTGAAAAATATTTTGTAAAGGTTGCCAAGTAACTCATCTAATGGCTCATCTGAAATGGCTAACCTGTTTTCATTGTTTCTATTGAGATACCTCCCCAACTCCACCTATCCCGCCAGTCTCCACCTCCACCCGATTTTGTTAACTCCTGCTGCTCTCCCATTGTTACAACTGGTTCTCCAACTAGCTGATCATGCTTTTTTTTTTTTTTTTTTTTTTTTTTTTTAAAGGAAAGGTGCCGGAAAGAAAGAAAGCAAGCTGCCAAGAGAGAGGAGGAAGCATTTTATTTATTTTTACTTAGTTGTTCACACTGGTTGTTTCAAACCCAGCGGTATGTGACTGTGCTCCTATGGAGGTGACTGACTTAAGGGCCGCTCGACCAGTGCAGGTCTGGTCATGTTTTTTTTTACTTTAAAAGAAAAGTTCAGGCAGGTATGAAGGAGCAGAGGGAGACAGGCAAGAAGCGAGAGGAGGAAGAAGCATTTTATTTAATTCTTCATTCTGGTTGTTGCCCCAACCCTGGGATGCGAATCTGGGTCCTTGGGATGTATACGGACTGTATCAAATCTCTATTCCACCAGGGCATGCCTGATCATGCTTTTTTAATCTCTTCCATAGCTTTTTTCTTAAAGAGTTTATTACTGCCCTTCCAGATTAAAGTGTTTTAATAACAACTTCATCTTTACAATGATATTTTTTCTTTTTCTTTTTTTTTTTTTAAGGAAAGGTACAGGCATGAATGAAAGCAAGAGGCAGGCAGGCAGGAAGAGAGAGGGAGAGGCACTTTATTTTTATTTCCATTTAGTTGTTCATACTGGTTGTTCCAGCCGGTCCCCTGCCCCTCCGAACCCAGGACTCTCACACAGGGTTATATGGCCGCGTCCTTTAGAGATGAGCCACCTAACTGCTACTGCACCAGGGCATGCCACAATGACATATTCTAATTAAAATTTGCTAATACTATCCAGAAGAAGAATAAATATCAATAGAGGAAGTACTTAAATGAGAGTACTGGGGAAAATTTTAATATAAAACTACCTAGATAAGATTGTATACTTCACTGATTTAGTTAGCGCTGATTTATCTGGGAGAGTTTAGTTTTTTACCTAAAAGTCAGAACCTTGATTAGGTAACTTGTAGAATACTGTTTTTATTCCTAGCATTGTACCACTTTTGATACATTTTAAGTGTTGTTTACAGAAGGATATTGGCCAGGCAGCTGCTCCTTCTAGACAGTCCTTGGGGAAAATCTGTTTCTTTGCCTTTTTCAGCTTCTAGAGGTCGTACACATTCTTTGATTCCTGGTTCTTTTCTATCTTCAAACCCAACAATGACTGATATCACGCTGTTACCAAACTGACACTGACTCTCTTGCCTTCATCTTCCATTTACAAGGACGCTTGTGATTCCACTGGACCTACCCTGATAGTCCAAGACAATCTCCCTTTGTCAAGGCCGGCTAATTAGCACCTTAATTTCTTCTTGCTTTGCAATATAATAAAGTCATAGACTCTAGAGACTAGAGCACAGACCCCTTGTTGGCTATTAATTTGTCTACCACCAATGTTTATCTGTCTGCATTAATACAAAGAGGTATACGTACTACAAAACTGAAAATGATCTCTCTCACATCTAAATGCTCAAAATTAATTTTTCTTCTTTCTAAGATACACCCATTTAGGAGTCCTGTTATTGGTGACCTTTGGATCATCCGAGAATCCTAAGTATAGCAGAAGAGATGTGGAGTGCCCATGATAGAATGGACTATGAATTTGAAGATATAGCACAATAAAAATATTTTGTAAGGACATTTTAAAAAGTGAAAATGTATAGAATTTAATCATTGATAAGATTAAAAACAATACAAGATAAAATTTATCTTGAAATATTTTTATCATTGGGCATTACTCCTTTTTCAGAACAAGTATAATTTACAGAAATTATACAAGGCAACTTTTTATCAAATATCGATATTTAATAATGTTTTGTTTAGCTGAAATTTTTATTTAAAGGAAACATGCAGGTAGGAATGAAGGTAAGCAGAGACAAGCAGAGAGGAAGAGAGAGGAGGAAGAAACATTTTGTTTTATCTGTATTTAGTTTACATTGGTTGTTCCCTACCAGGCCTGGGACAGGAACCAGGATCCTTGGCATGTATGTGAACTGTGCTCCTTCAGAGATGGCTGACCTTACCACTACTCTGCTAGGGCATGCCCATTTGAGTAATTTCAAATGATGTACAGCTCTTAACATAAAAAAGATGTCTTGTTATTGCAAGTACTTCAAATAACCTGACATTCATACTTCAGCAATTATAAAACCATGATTTTGAAAAACGGCAATTTATAAGGCAAAAGTGGAATACTAAAAAGATGTGAACAGCTGTTCTTCTGTTTAAGTTTAGAGTGCTTCAAAGTTCCTACAATGACTATTTTTTCAGTTAATATGTCTGGCCCACAGTATAGTATACTAAATCATAAAGTACAAATTCAAGTGAGGTAATATCGTTAAGTTATATAACTTTGACTTATCTATACATTACTTTTCTTAAAGGAAAGATACAGGCAGGAATGAAGGTGAACAGGCCAGCAGTCAGGCAGAGAGAGGAGGAGGAAGAGCTTCATTTTTTGATGTAGTTGTTCACATTGGTTGTTCTCAGTTCCGGGTCTTGAACCCAGGACCTTGGATTATGTGGGACTAGATCACTAGGCCACCAGGGCTCACCCTATACAGTACTTTTTAATATAATAAAATCATATTGTTGTTGGAGTCATTATTAAATGATAATTTTGCTCCAAAAATGTCATGTAAGAACTAAATTAAAACATCACGGTTTTCTCCTTGGCAAAATACAAATGAAGGCTCATACATCAACATAATAACAATATATGACAAACATACAGCCAGCATAATACTCAATGGTGAAGAATTGAAAGCTTTTCCCCTAAGATCTGGAACAAGGCAAGGTTGCCCGCTCTCATCAGTACTATTCCATCTAGTTCTAGAAGTACTGGCAAGAGCAATTAGGCAAGAAAAGGACATTAAAGGAATTTAAATTGGAAAAAAATAAATAAAACTGCTCTTATTTACAGATGACATATCATACCTATAAAATCCAAAGACCACCAAAAAACTACTAGAAACAATAAAGAAATACAGCAGAGTGGAAGGATATAAAATCAATACACAAAAAATCAGAAGTGTTCTATATACAGTGAAGTAGAGGAAAATAAAATTAAGTAAGAAATTCCATTCATAATCACAACAGAAAAGATAAAATACCTAGGAATAAAATGAACATAGAAGGTACAAGACCTCTACAATAAAACTACAAGAATTTTACAGAAGAAATACAAGAAGACACAAAGAGATGGAAAGCATTCCATGCTCATGGATTAGAAGACATAATGTAGTAAAAATGACCATCCTACCCAAAGCAATTTAATGCAATTCCCATAAAAATCTCAGGGACTTTCTTTTAAGGAAATAGACTTAACAATAGTGAAGTTTGTATAGAACCACAAAAGGCCAAAACTATTCTCAGAAAAATGAAGAACAGTGGAGGCATCACACTCCCCGACTTCAAACTGTACTACAGAGCGATCATCATAATGGTATTGGAAAAAAAACATCACACAGATCAAGGGAATAAAATTGAAAGTCCAGAAATAAAAACACATCTATAAGGTCATTTAATCCATGATAAAGCATTCAAAAGCATACAATGAAGGAAGGAAAGTCTAGTCAACAACTAGTGTTGAAAAAACTGAATAGAAATTAAACTAGATTATACTTTTATCTCCATACACAAAAGTTAACTCAAAGTGGATTAAAGACATAGATATAAGATGGGAAAACATAAAACACATAGAGGAAAAAATAGAAAAAATGCTCCATGATGCTTACCTTAAAGATAGATGTGTTTGGGGATGAAACACCTATAGCAAGAGACCAAAGTCAAACTTAACACTTGTGACTATATCAAACTAAGAAGTTTTTGCACGGCAAAAGAAATCACTACTAAAACAAAGGCATCCCATGAAATGGGAAAAGATATGTATGCAACATACATTGACAAATGCTTAACCTCCAAAATATATAAGGAGCTCATACACCTCATAACAAAAAAGCAAATGGCCCAATCAAGAAATGGGCAGAACTGAATAGGCACCTGTCTAAACAAGACACACGGATGGATGACAGACACATGAAACAATGCTCTACATCATTCATAATCAGAGAAATTCAAATAAAAACGACAATTAGGTATCACCTCATCCCAGTGAGAATGGCCTAAAAACAAGTGTTGGAGAGGCTGTGGAGAAAAAGGAACCCTCTACAATGTTGTTGAGAATGTAAATTAGTGCACTCTCTTGGGAAAACAGTATGGAGTTTCCTCAAAAAGAAAAAAATGGAGCTACCATTAGATCCAGCAATTCTACTTCTAGACATGTATCTCGAGAACACCAAAACTAATCAGGAAAAATGCCTCATCCCACTGTTCATGGCAGTATAGTTCACAATAGCCAAGACATGGAAACAACCTAAAAGCCCATCAGCAGATGACTGGACAAAGAAGCTATTGTATATATACTCAATGGAATTTATGCAGTTGAAATAAAAAGTGAAATCATCATCCCCTTTGCAACAACCTGGATGGAACTGGAGGGGATCATGTTATGCAAAAATAAATCAGAAAACAAAAAGAGAAGTAGAGGATGTTTTCACACGTGGAATATAATGAAACAAAAGACAGAGGCTACCAAGGGTGTAGGGGGAAGGACAGGGGCAACAAGGTGGTGGTAAAGGACACCAGAACTCTGGTGGTGGGTGTGCTGTGAAATATCCACAGACTGAAAAGCAATATCGGTATCTTAAAATGCATACAATTTAAACAAAAGAAACAATGAAGTTATTAAAAATCACATAAAACACTGGTTTTTAATGGTGGTTTATAGAGGAGCAAATTATTTTATATAAATTATTATGTCTTTTAAAACTCTATGAACTGATGGCAGTTACGTTTTCAAATGTTAGTAAAGGCTGAGAAGCAATGTGTGATACCTAAATTAAATGCTGAGATTGAGAAATTGATGCTATCATTGAGAGGAAGTATAAAGACACAATGGTGATGGCAGTATTTGCAGAGAAATGAAAGCTGGTGTACACTGCCCTGTACCCTAGTCTATTCAAATTGGCAATATGTTTGTTATTTTAAAAAGACAACTATATTTTAGGTAGAATTTTTTTATATTCTAAAGAAAGGCTGTGCCTTTTGATCAAAACAAGGAGATACAGGACTTCTAAATAAAAGGGATCATCCAAAATTAGTGTTGTTTGAAATGAATAATTTTGAGGATTCTAGTATTTCTCTAAAATTTTAGCAATTTGTAGAAAATACTTGAAAACTGGTACTGGCATACTACATATCCTTAAGGTAGAATTTTAAAGTTTTTCACACATTGGAACTCTACCTGGTTTTGGATCAACCTTAGAATACCTCTCAGTACAAACAACTGCCCTGATGCAGTAAGCTTCAAAAGGGCTTTATTATGCATTTATTTTTTAAATAGACAGCAGGAAAGATTTGGCACCTATGAATTAAAGACACTTGAACTACTTTAAATTTTTAAAAAATTTTCAGTGATCTTTTAGCCACGGTCATCTTGCTCTTCAGAAACAAAAAATCAAGAACAAAATGTCTAGTTTCAAATTCTAGGGACTCTCTGAGATAATAGGGTGTTCACTTAAAATGCTCTCAGTTGTTTCAAATCCTCGCTGTGTATTGAGCTTTACCTAATTTCTGATTTGACTTTAAGAATAAACATCCACATTTACGTTTTTCTTTTCCTCCATCCCTCTATCTTTTTAATTTTCTTTTTTGAAGACGTGTTTAAAAACAGACTTTTTTTTTTTAAGAGAGGAAGGAAGGGAGTGGAAGAAGAAGCATTTTTAAGGAAGGGTAGAAGAAGCACTTAACGTTTGCTTATTTTTGAATCCTCCCCCAGTCCCATTAAGAACCAAATCTTTGTGCTTCACATGATCCACGCCCCAGCTACTGGCTTAGTGTCTGAGTCACCTGGGTGCACCAAGATTTCTTTTTTATATCAGGAAGTCTGTAGGTAGGCAGTTACTGCTATATATTTAGTTCAGCAACGGATTGACATTGAAAATGCTTCTGACATCTGTCTCATGCTGCAGCTCCAAAACTCACAGCCAGGTTCAAGGTAATGAGAAGGAAAGGCAATAGAAACAACTGTTCCGTATTTTTTCTGGGTTAAAATGTCACTTTACTGACTTTTTAGATTTTACCAGTGAAAATCTCTAACATTTCACATATTGATTTTTTTTTAATGGAGGGATAGAAAAGGATATATTTCTTAAAATAACAAACATTTGGCATGCCCTCGTAGAGCAGCAGTTGGGAATAGTCCATGGTTCATGTCCTGGAACCTACAGGAGCAACCAAGTTTAACAACTAAAATAAAATAAATAAAGTGCTTCCTCCTCCCTTTTTTATAGCTCCTTGGTGTTATAACAGCAGAGTTGAACAGCTGTAACTGAAACCATTGGCCCAAAAGTTTAAAATAATTATTCTCTAATTGCCCTTTTACAAAAAACGTTTGCCAATCCTTGGGCTAGGCTATACAAAGTAAGGATAATGGCATAAGGTTGAAAAGACAGGAAAAAACAAGATCATGCAGGACATTATAGACAAAGAAAAAAAAGTTTGGATTTTATTTTTAAAATCTTGCTATACTCCCTACTCCTCCCCCTCCCCCTAAAGTCACAGACCTGGGCTTCAAGACCCATGGGTGGTGGGGGAGGGGAGAGGGACAAAAATTTGCTGAAAAGTGGGACGCCGCTGAAAGACAGGAAGAAAAGGTGTGTCATGATTCAATTTGTTTTAGGAAGCTCATTCTGACATTTGATTTTGAATCATAAGTTAGATAGTGAATGACCATCATTACCAACATAACCAGTAGGAAAAAAAATGAAATACAAATAAATATCAGGAATTTCTAGGTTCTTCACAGAAGAGTCATTGCTCCTACAATAGCAACAAGAAAACGCCAGATAAACTATAAAATCATAATTTGATTCCATTAGAGAGCTGAGATTGTAGGAAAAAATGATTGCCTGAATTCTGAGAAAATACATATGCTTCCAAGAAAAGAGAGAACATGAGCAGTGACTGACCTGTAGTGATGGGAAGATGAGACCTCCATATAAGCAGGCAAGAAGAATTTAACAAAACATTTAAACAAATTTCTAAAGTTAAGTGCTGGTAGAGAATAGAGATCTAAGGAATCATACACAAAAGGGGAAAATGTAAAACGTCAACTTCATGGACCTCATTGAGAGTTCATGAGAAGAACTGGGCAAAGGGTAAGAGAGTAGAAATAATCACATATAGCAGGGGTAAAGGCTTGAAGGAGAGTACAGAGATATCTACAAGAAAATTAAGAAGCCCCACCAAAAAACCTTTTATCAAAAAGGAATGCCTTAAGATGTGGGCAGATCAGCAAATTCTATTGACCCTAGGGCACAAGTGAATGTACTCCCCGAATGTACTCCCCTTCCATCTAGGCTCTAAGGTCTTATAGTGAAGACCCTTTAAAGCTGGATTAAGAAAACAAACAAACAAACAAACAGCCTTTTACTTCTAAGAAGGTCAAGAAACACTCTTAGGACCAAAGCATTAGAGGTTTTTCCTACCACTGGAGAAAAGCCAGGATCACCAATAAGGTACCACTTTGAGAAACAGGGACATAGTATTTGTCAAAACTGTGACTGAATTAGGACAATAGAAAACCCTTTAGCTCTTACCAATGGGGTGAAAAACACTAAGCAACAAGAAAGCAATCTAGCACTGCTGAAGAGGTAAACAGAAAAAGGCACACAGAAAGGCCTACAGAAGAAAGAAGTAGGAACACTGAAAAAAAAATCTAGTGATAGAACAATCTGCATCCTATGAACAATGTAATGACAGAGAAATTTGCAACTGGCAGTGAATCGAATGTAAGTAGAATAGTAACAAAGGAGGCACTCTCCTGTGGTTCAGGCCGCTGAGACCATTTAAAGTCCAAGGACCCAGGTTTGCAACACCAACTCAGTGCCAGAGAGGGGTGATGAAACCAAAATAAACAACTAAATAAAAATGGTTTTTCCTCCCCTCCCTTTTTCCCTTTCTTCCTTCTTTCCTCTCTTAAAAATAGTAAAAAGCATGCCGTACTGATCTAGTGGATAATGCCACCGGGTGTAGTCCCATAATTCCAAGGACCCAGGCTCACCTCCTGGGGCTCAGGGGAACAACCAAGATGAACAACTAAATAAAATATATAAAGTGCTACTTCTCTCTCTTCCTAACTGCCTACTTCTTTCTGCTCATCTTTATTCTGGCTTGCACCTTTCCTTTAAAAAAGAAAAGTAACGAAAGTCAAAACCAATTCAACTCCCAATTAAACTGATTTGACACATCACGCTTATGGCCTAACAGAAGAGGCATGCCAATTTCTAGAAAAATAATATTTACCTCCATCTCCACCATTCTATAGATTATATAGAACAACCTATTTAAATTACAAGATGCACACACACAAAAATATGAGAAATAATAGACAAAGTAACTACCTGTCAAGAATCAAGAAACACTGTCAAGAGACAAAGCTCTCAACATAACCTGTTTCAGGTGTGCTCCCGGGGAGCAGCAATTGGGGGCAGGGGGTAAAAGAAGCAGTGTGAATAACTAAATAAAAAAAATAAAGTAAGATGCTTCTTCCTCCTCTCTCTTTCTGCCTGCCTGCCTATTCGCCTTCATTCCTGACTGTACCTTTCCTTAAAAAAAAGAAAAAGAACCTGCTTAGTGATTACCAAGAAAGTATTTTAGGCATCCCTGGTGACTCAAGTGTTAAGTTGGCAACTTTGGCACACTCCACCTAAAGCCCAGGGACCTGGGTTCTAGACCTGTGGCTGGGAGTAACAAGCAAAAACTGACTAAATAAATAAATGCTTCTTCCTTCTCTCCTTTCTTGCCTTCATGTCAACCTGCCTTCATTCCTGCCTGCTTCCTTCCTATTTTTTAAAAAAGTCCTTTAATATATTAAAGGGTTTAGTGGATAGAGAAGACAGCATGAACAAAGGTTTAACTTTTAGGAGACAGGTAAAAATTATTAGAAAGTTTCTAATGCTAAAACTGAAATATGGGACTAGAGATGATGAATACTTTTTATGGGTTCATCAGTAGACTAGACAAAGTCACGAGGTAAAAAAATCAGCAAACTTAAATACAGGTCAACAGAAAATTACAAAAACTGATACATAAGATAAAAAGTAGTAACAATAAGAATAAAAACAACAAAAACACAGATGACAAATAAGTTTCAGTTAAATAACCAAACATTTAAGCTAACAGAACAGAAACTTCAGAGGTCATACATACCAAAGAATACAGATTTTACAAAAGTAGTTTCAAATAAATCACTAAGGAAATAAACAAGCACAATAAACAGCAAAAACAACCCCTGTGAAAGGTGAGAACATTTGTTTCTAAAGTCACCATATTATAATACACAAGATATTGAATTAACAAAAAAATGCAGGGCCGCCAAAGAAACAAGAAAGTATAGCTGGTATACAAGGAAAATAAAACTTAATGGAAGCTGTCTCTTAGCAAGTTCAGATTGCACTTTTTAGACAAAAAATGTTAAGTCACTACTTTATGTCGAAAAATATGTCAAAAAATCTAAAGTAAATCATGTCTAAGGAAGACAAGGAAACCAAGTTTTGAAAGTGGTGAATAAGCAAATCAAGAAGAAAAATAAGTAAATTAAATTATAAAAGCCAAATAATCAACATGAGAAAGGAATGAATGTAGATGCTTATCTTAAATCATAAACAAAAATTAACTCAAAATGGATATAAGACATAAACATAAGACAGATAACTGTAAGAAAATAGGTGAAAAGCTACATGACATTGAATTTGATAATAATTTCTAAAATATGACACCAAAATCACAGGCTACGAAGGCAAAAATAGATAAATGGGATTATAAACAATTTAAACTTTTGTGCATAAAAGACACAGTATAATGAAAATGGTATAAAGTAAATATCAACAAATCATTTGTCTGAGAAGATGTTAATATCCAAAATAAAGGAACTCCTACAATGTGGCAACAGAAAAGGAAATAACCTGATTAAAAAAGAGGCACAGGACTTCAATGGACTTTGCTCCAAAAATGTTATCTAAGTTGGTCATCAAACCCATGAAAAAGTACTCAGCATCACTAATCATGAAAGAAATGCAATTCAAAACCAATGCGACATTATCTCACAGCTATTAGAAAACTATTATAAAAATGAGAAAATAACAATCAATGAGGACCTGGAGGAATTGACCCTTTTCTTAAGGAAAGCTGAAGGAAGGAATGTAAGTGAGCAGAACAGCTTAAGCAGGAAGAGAGGGAAGGGAGAAGCACTCTGTTTTTATTTAGTTATTCATTTTGGTTTTTCCTCCTGGGCACCAGGAAACCAGCCCTGGTGTTTGGGATGTGTTTGGACTGTACCCAATCTGCAATCCACTAGGGTGCGCTGGAACTGAAATTTATTCACTGTTGCTGGGATTGTAAAGTCAAATCCATACTGCTGCTGGCACAACTGCTATGGAAAAAGGATGGTGGTGCTTTAAAAAACTTCAGAGCAGGGCAGCACCCTGGAGGAGTAGCAGTTAGGTACAGTACACATGCATCTAGGGGCCGGTGGTTCATGTGTGTGTGGTGGGAGTGGGGGGATAACCAGGATGAACAACTAAATAAAATAAATAAAAGTTCTTCTTCCTCCTCTCTCTTCCTGCCTGCCTACCTCCTCTTGCCTTCATTCCTGCCTGCACATTTCCTTAG
>RJWH01009605.1:0-21533 GCA_004363575.1 Solenodon paradoxus | reverse complement strand
GGGCGTGTACAGAAGAATTCTTTCCGCAGGACTGACTGTTGTCCTTTTATAACCGCAGCCATCTCTGTAAATCCTCACTCACACCCATCACTGTTCCCTCACGGGACTAATCTGGTCTCCATCTCTGGTTTTGTCATTTTTGAAGGCTGTTTCCATAGAATCACGCAACATATAACCTTTAGGGATTAATTCTTTTCACTTAGCATAATCCCCTCAAATTTCATCCAAATCGTGTGTTCACTCCTTTTTCTTCCTAAGTGATGCTCATCTTCTGGGCGGACCTTGTTCAGTCATGCAGTTGTTGAAGGACATCTGGAATACTTACTCTTGTACAAGTTTCTGTGCGAATGTAAGCCTTTCGTCGGATAAATATCCAGGAGTATCGTTGCTCGTTGGTATGGTAGTTTCAAAAAAAAAAAGAAAAATGGAACAAACAAACTAGTTTCCCAGAGTGGCTTTTTACCATTCTGCCAGCATTTTGTGAATTCTCTGTATCCTCACCAGTATTGTCATTCTTTCTTTCATTTTAGCCATTCTGATATGTGGTAGTGATATCTTTTTTCTGGTTTTCATTTGCATTTCCTTTAACATCTTTTCATGTGTTGTATTTGCCATCTGGTTTAACACATTGGTGAAATATCTTTTCATGTCTGTAGCCCATTTTTTACGTGAATTCTTTTTTAACTGTTGAGTTTTGAGAGTTCTTTATATATTTCAGATACTAGTCGTTTGCTGGATATGTAGTTTGCAACTATTTTTCCCAGTTTGTAGCTTGTCTTTTCATCTTTTTAACAGGATATTACAGACCATAAGTTGTTTGATGAAGTGCAATTTATCATTTCCTTTCATATATTATGCTTTTGATATATTATACAAGTCTCAGAACCCCTTCTTTGCCTAGTTTTAAATGCCAAAATTTTGGGGTTTTTTCTAAAGACTTTATAGTCTCATATTTTATATTTTAAGTCCCTGATCCATTTTGAGTTAATTTTTGTGCGAAGGGTGAAGTTTAGGTTGAGGTTCCTTTTTTCGTTTAAAGGTGTTCATTTGCTCCAGATCCACTTTTTAAAAAGCTTATCTGCAAGTTGGGCTGTAGAACCTAAAGACTTAAAAGGAGATGAAATAGCCAAAACAAGTAAATAAGAGTGCTCCTTCTTCCCTTCCTTCTCTTGCTCCTCTCGCTTCCTTCCTCTTCAAAAAATTAAAGAAGCCGCGTGCCCTGTTGGAGTAGCGATTGGGTCAATCAACCCTGAAAGGAGCACAGGCCATATACCCCTGGGTTCCTGCCTACCTGCATTCCTTCGCTCCTATCTGCACCTTGCCTTGAAAACAAAATTAAATAAGATAAACAGTAAAAGCTTATCCTTCTGCCATTGACTTGCTTTTGTGTCTTTGTTAAAAAATCAGTTAGATGTATTTGTATGCTTTTATTTCTGGTAATTGGTTTTTTTAAAAATGCTACAAAAGTTGTCCATGGACTTTTTTAGATAAGAAGATTAGAAAATGAAGAATATAGTGAAATCTTATCAAAGATAAAGTCTGTTAAATTTCTTTCCCGTTTTTTTCTTAATTTTGCTCTTGTTTCAGATAGTTGAGCTGAAGTTAAGTTGAAGTTGTGCTTTTTAAAAATTTGCATTTTAAGCACTTTCCATGTTACTACAGGCGTTTCTTAATATTATGTTAATGATCCTATAATCTTACTGTGTAGCATCTTTTCCTGCTTAAAATATGTTTCCAGGTTTTGTTTTTGTTTTTTTAAAGAGGAAGAAAAGCCGGCAGACAGGAAGAGAGGAGGATGAAGCATTTTATTTATTTAGTCCTTTAGTTGGGTCCTTAGGCTCTATGTGGACTGCACCCCAAGCCTTAGACTTATGTGAGAATCTTGGTGATCAGTGCTAGGTAAAGTCGTATTCAGTTACCTGTAGAAAAATGTAGTGTGCGGTTTGTAAGTAGTTACGATTTCTAATAAACTACAATTAAGGTTTAGAAAAAACATGGATTTGTTGTAAGGTTGCTTTGATTTTGATGGTATGATTTTGCCTCCCTTCAAACAGAAAGCAATCGATATTGCGAGCAAAGCAGCCCAAGAAGACAAGGCTGGGAACTACGAGGAAGCCCTGCAGCTGTACCAACACGCTGTGCAGTATTTTCTCCATGTAGTTAAATGTAAGACTCTAGTTTCTTATTTGAAAACACTTAAAGGAAAAATTATTCTACCTGATTTATAAAAATTAAAATATGATGCCAGAAAATTCTAAAGCATCAGTTTGCAGAAAAATCGCATTAGCTTTCCGGTACTCCTCTAGACAAGTTTTAGGGACTCGTAACAAACGTGCAGTGCTCTCGTAGTTACTACTTGGTGCACGCAATCATATTAAAGTGCCAAGTAGGCCATGGAAATACTTTTTATTTTGGTGATAATGTACCCACATTATGTAATCTGAACCTACTGCTTTTCTAGTCGTCTGTTTGAAAATACTTTTTCAAACTAGATCAGGATACATTTCATTTGTGATTTTTTCCAAATATGTATTATTTACTGTATTTAGCACGCCCTGGCACTGCTCCAGGCTGAGGGGAAAGATGGATAAAACCTCTGCTTTCATGGATCGTAAACCTCAGCTGAATATATGTGAAATAGACATTAAAAAGATGCCTTTCCGGTAAACTTAGTTATTTTTAAATAAAAATTTTAGCAATTTTAGGATGTTCTTTTGAGTGTCTCCATTAATTTTGTGGGATTTTGTTATAGTCCAAATGAATCGTGACATAAATGATTTGTGGGACTCATCCCCTTTATTCATTTCTATCCACCTATATTGCTGAAGATAGCATTGAAGATAGCTCTTATGGAGGCCTTTCTGTAGTAAAATTAACTGCATTAGTGCTTTACGTAATGTATCAGATTTCCATCACTTTGTATATACTCTGAAATAAACCTTATGTAGACATTTGTGGAAATGGTTACTGAAAATTGTCCTTAACTGGTTTTGATGAGATAAGTGGTTTTCAGCTATCTGCAGAAAAATGATGAGTATTAAATTCTCAGAATGTTAAAATAGTTTCTCATTGTTATTTCCTACTAACTTAAAATACCCTGTTCTGTTCCCATCTCTTCCTCACTCATACCCATTGTTGGCCTCCAGCTAGCAGAGAAGAACTGATAGTCATTGGTTTTGATGAGCTAGAGATGCTCTTCTCCCAACCTCAAGAGATCTATCTAAGAGTTTATAAAGCTTTCTGTATATAATGCTCATGGGAAAACCTCTCTGTTTCCCTTCACTAGATGAAGCCCAGGGAGATAAGGCCAAGCAAAGTATCAGGGCAAAGTGTACAGAATATCTTGATAGAGCAGAAAAACTAAAGGAGTACCTGAAGAAGAAAGAGAAACCACAGAAGCCAGTGAAAGAGGGACAGCCGAGCCCAGCTGATGAGAAGGGGTATGTATTTTAGAATGTTGGATTTTTACTGTATGCTTTGATTTTTAATTTGTGAGATAAATTTCTTTTGTTTAAGCAGTTGTTGGCAAGTCATGCTGTGTGGGCCAAGTCTGCACTGCTGGCTGTTTCTTAAAGTTTGATTAGAATGCAGCCTCACGCGTTGTTTACAAATTTTCCGTGACTGCGTTTGTGCCGTACCAGCAAAGCTAAGTAGTTTTGACAGATGCTGTGTGCCCCACAAAACCTATGTACTGCCTGCCAGTTTACAGAAGCAGCTTGCCAGTCCCTAATTATCACGCCTGGGCGCCGTGTGCCTCGAACAGCCCACTCTAGGGCCTCTTGGCGGTGGTGCGGAAGCACGTTCGTGGAAATGGTGCTTGGTTCTGTGCTTGCTGGCCATCGTGTAATATGGAATTTAAAACTGGAGGGGTGATCTGTGAATTAAATCTTCGGCTAGTAATATTACTGTCAATACTGATCAAATGGACAGAATGAAAAATAGCTACTGTCAAGAATTTTTTGGATGTCATGTAGTTATTCAAAGTGAATTTTGCATTCAACTTGCTCTATTTTGTCATTGTAAGGAACACAATGCAGGATAATTTATAAACATGAAAACTCAGTTTCAGAGTGTCTTTCTGGATGGGGAATTTATTGCTTACAGATGCAGAATGTCGATATTCCACACTTGACATGGGTACCTGGTTGTGCTGAGCAGAGCGAGCATGTTCTACCGACCCTCTGACCTGCCTGTTAATTGATACCGAAGCAGTTCCAGGTGGCAGCAAACCCTGACAGGACTCTGGAATGAGGCGCTCTGGGCTGCTTAGATTTGAAGGCAGGGAGGTTCTGTTCACTTTAGAGGATGTGACAGTCGTGGGTCACAGGGCCCCGTCGCGCAGTTGGCTCAGGTAACCCCGTGGTGACGGAGCGGAACGCCTGGCAGGCAGAGCCTTGGGCTTCCACAGTCAGCCATTTCAAAGGACGTGAAGAGATAAGAACTAGGGTTTGCTGGCTGCTTCAGACCACAAGGGAAAATTGGAAGAAAATTATAAGCACAGTGTTTTATGTTCTCTGTTCAAGGCGTGGTCAGGGAGCCAGAGTTCCTGTGACTTGTAAGAATATTCTCTCCTCCACGCTGCGGCATAGACACATCAAAAACCAGACCCCAGCTGCCTTTTTGGATTCTTGGATTTCAGCATAGACACACATCACCAGGTTCCTTAGATGAAAGTGGAGCGTTTATTGGAAGACAGGCGCTCCACAGATGAAACTGTTGAGAAAACGGTTTCCCGCAGGGCTCAGAGGCCTGAGACCCCCTTCTCTCGGAAGCTTCTCTCCTCCTCCTGGTCCTGCCTTAAGACCTAATGGAGTTCTGGGCTGCAGAGGCCACCCAGCAGGGACACTGCACTCTGTTGGATAGCAGGCCCCTCTCTGGCTCAGTTGAGCCAAACGGGATTTGTTGTACTATATTACCTGCCAGAATTTTGGAGCCAGGAAAGCAAACTTAGATCCCATGTCACTCGGAGAAATGCCCAGCTCGCCCTGGGCCATCCGTGGGGACTGCCGATGCAGGGACCACAGCGCCCTCAGCAAAGCAGGTTTTGCCTGCAGCCTTGATCTCGGCGTGCAGCCCCCACCTCAGTTGCTCGCTTCCACTTTCTTAGAGGAAGTTGGGTCTCCTGTGGGGCCCTGGCCACAGGGGAGTCCCTAGAGCAGTGTTTGTAAGGCGGCCTTGACCGTTCAAGAACCAGGTGGCAGAGTCCTGTGACTACGCTTGCAGTCTCCCCCTCGCCCACACCCTCCATCCTGAGATAAGTCATCCCACTGGGGGTAAAAACCTTCATGCTTTTTATTTCCCTTTGCATCTGTATTTCCACAGGATAAAATGCTGTGTCTTTTTGTTTTATCACCTGTTAACTCAGAATTCGATCTTTTCAGTAAATTATTCTTGCCACATGATTTTATAGATTACAGTGATTTCCATCATGTGCTAATTGTGCAGTTGAGTATGTATCGTTTCTCCCTCAGCCCCTGTTGGGAACACTGGGGCATACTGTCCTTGTAGTCAAAGCCTTGAGCTCATTTAAAACTCTTTCCTCAGAATCAGTTCCACATAACAAGCGTCTGAACTGATCTGCTTGTCTCAGGGTTTCCCGTCAGAAGCTCCATCCATCCTTCGGAGCTCCCGGACTAAGGGTTTAGAGGCCTGTGTACCGTTAGTTAATATTCTGCATTTTTCCCTCCTAGTGATGGCTTCTTAATCTAAGACACAGTTTCCCTGGTCCTGATGTTTTCATTGTCATTCACAAGGCCTCTGTCCTCTGAGGATCGAGGTGTGGGCCGTTCATTTATGAGTTACTGCACGCGCAGCTACGTCACGGGAATTCAGAGCCAGTTCTGGGTTTCATTCTGTGTCTTTGCGCCTTATCTGCTCGTAAGTCCCTATAAATGGATACTGTATGTGCTTACTATTTTACTTTATTCGTAAAAGTAATAAAAACTTCTAATGCGATTATATTATGCCACTTAAATTATCAGTATTTTAAATAAATTGTTCCTGTATTTTTGCATTATTTTGATAGTAATGAGTAATAATTTGCATCTGTTGATTCTTTTTATTAGGAATGACAGTGATGGGGAAGGAGAATCTGATGATCCTGAAAAAAAGAAACTACAGAATCAACTTCAAGGTTGCTTGATTTTCATTTACATACATATACATACATATGGTTTACTCTGATTTTTTAAAAACTCAGTGAATTACCTATATGAATTGCCCCACCCCCCGACCTCCTTTTTTCAGATGAGGTTTAAGAACTAACTTTTCTTCTCTCTCTGGCTCTGTTTGGAACATTTTCACAGGACTTGCTCCTTAGAATCTCTGTTCGGTTGGGTTTTTTCCTATAGTAAAAGTGCTGTTTAGTTTTATGTCTGCCTTAAACCCAGCAGCTTGTTTTCTTTCATTTTGTCGTATCTGCCCCTGGGTGGAGAGGGTGGCATTTGTGCTGCCCGTGCACTAAAAATCTGATGCATTCCTCTTGGCTGTCAGGAGCGGAAGGACTGGGACGCAGACTTGGCTCTGCAGCTTCCTCATTGGCGGTGTGTCCCAGGCTTCCTCGTGCCTTTCCTATTCTGCTTTTCCATCCTGTTTCAGTGATGCTGTTACCGCGGCTTTGTGTTTTCACACCTCACCCACAGAAGCCCTTCTTTCTCCCCCGCTGCAGTGCAGGCGTGGTGACGGCGGTGTCTGTCTGGGCTCATTCAGATGTGGGTTCCACTTGAGGGTCTGCAACCTAAAAACTGCCTCACATTGGGCAAGTTCCCTAAGCTTTCGGTCTGAGACCCCAGCTTTGAACTGGAATTACCTTCCTTTCATAACCAAGATGAACAGCAGTGTAAAAATAAAAACTACCTAACATTGAACCTGACATTGCGGCTAAAAGAGCCTCTATTATTAGTGGTTTTTGTAGTTACTGATGTTGATTGTTCTTTGAAATGTTAACTAATAATTTTTCAAGTTGGATTTTATTTTCATTCGTTGATAATAATATTTTGTCAGTTTGAGTCTTATCAGATAGAATGCCTCAGCTGTATAGAGGATTTTCTTTATAAAAAGAAAATCGTAGTGACATTATTTTAACCTTGCTAGTAGTCTCTTCATTTGATAACATTTCTCTCCTACTAACCCCACTGGGATGGTTAGAATACTGTAAGGATAGCACCTTAGAAATGCTCCAGTTAATGAGGAGGTTTCTAGATGCCGAGAGCTTCAGTGCTGCATGCAGCCTAAAACCAGAAATCATGTATTCCTGTCCCGCCGGCATGGCCTGGAGCGGTGTGGGCATGCGCTGGCATGCGGTGAGTCTTACTGGGCTCCCGGTGGGCAGTGCCAAGTGGCTTTACTCCAGTTGCAAAGCAAAATTTCCGCCTTGGTTTTATTTCCTTTTCATTCCAACAAAGCGAAACTTGGCTTGTGTCTTTAATTTTTCTTTAAACTTTCTATCATTTATGATTAGAACCAGATGTACAAGAATCTAAATGCTTAAAACATTTAAATGAGGACATTCGTTGCATTTTTCAGGATGAGATTGAGTAAGAGGGGTTAGGCCGAGCCTTTCATATCTGAGAGGCCTTTTTTTTTTCTTTTTGCCGTCTTTTAAGTTAATGGCTTGCTGATGAATTTCATTGTCTAACATCCTTTTTTGAGGGCGCGCCTTGTGGCTCAGGAAGCTGACACACTTTGTGATGGCCCGTGTAAAGCCCATGACCCAGGTTTCAGACTTGGGGCAGGGAGAAAAACAAAAAGTAAATACCCCTTTTTTGGAAAATTATTTTCTCTCTTTTTTTCCCTAAACCACTATTTTAAATATTTTACTGATGTTTTAGGTTATATTAAGTGTAGTATTTGTTTGAAATTATAAAGAATTTGAGCTTTTGTAGTTAATTTTGATAGTAAGTGGATTTTTGAGATTAAATTAGTATAAAATTTAAATAGTAATAAAAATAAATAAATTTAAATAGTAATGAGTTATAGTCAAAGACTATGGATAAGTTTGTATAAAATTGGAAACAATCCAATTGTTTGGTTTTTGTTTTCTCTAATCCCTCCTCCCCTCTCAGTTGTACTAGTTGTTAAATAATGTGTAACAATCAGTGTTACTTTAATTTCAATAATCTTTTATTACTAGACAGTCCAAAGTCACCTTTAAACTTTAAGAGAAAAATGTTAAATTATGGTCTATTTAGAAAATTTATAGCAAAAACTTTTAATGGATCAAATAATGCTTATATAAAGTATTTATTTTAACTGACAAGCTCTTATCAAGTGATGTAAATATTTTCTCAGGTGGAGTTATTAATCTGAATAAAAAAGAAAAAGTGAATTGACCTTTTTCTTAATTTATACTTAGTTTAAACTTTTAGAATACAAAAAGTATTTATGATTTCATTTAATTTTGATCTGTAGCCAAGGATTTTCATAATTTAGGAAAGTAAGTTGCAGAATACAACTGCTATTAAAATAGATTATCTTTCCATACTAGAAAAAATACCTATAGAACTAATTTCATAAACTCTCAGTAGGTTGTATAAGTGATGATTCTGCTGAAACAATTATGTTATCTTTGAGCAGGTTTCTTAGTAGTTCGTAGTGGAGCAATTTCTTTGTTCTACTAGAAAAGTTTCAGGTAAAATATAACTGGAAAGTTTTGCCAATATGCTATATTAAAAGAACTCTTGTGAACTCGTACTGCAATAATTACTATAGCTTATGAAATGTTGTACTCAAAAACTATATCGTTTTGTGAATGTACAAAAATGATAACTAGTTCTATTTAGAAGCCGAATAGAAAATTCGGTAAATCTGCAAGAGTACATTCCATCGTTCCCTTTACTACTTTATTTTTTTTTTTTAAGGAAGGGCACAGGTAGGAGTGAAGGCCAGCAGAGGCTTTCAGGAAGAGGAAGGAAAAGCATTTTATTTATTTTATTTAATTGTTCATCTTGGTTGCTCCCTCAGCCCCAGAACTCGAACCCAGGTCCTTAAGATGTATGTGGACTGTCCCCAATGGCCATTTCACCAGCGCGTGCCCATTCCCATTACTTCTGCCCTACTTCTCCCCTTCCTTCCCTCTCCCTTCTCTCTTTCCATTTATCTATCCTCAGTTAAAGTTATTAGGTATCTTTTCTTTCTGTATATGAGGAAAGCAGCAGATCACCATTTCTTTCCGTTAAAAGGAGAAGCAGTAGATCAGCCCTCACTGAAAATACTTTCGATTGTCAGGAATAAGTGTATTCAAACATTTTAACTACTTTATGTAAGGCTTGGTGCTTTTTCAAGCACTGTGGTATTTACTATAATTTTATCCTTCTAACTTGTTGAGTTGTCTGGATATGCAGTATTATTTTCATTTCACAATGAGGAATCAGAAATGGAAAAATCAAATAATTTACCTTATATTATCAGCCACCATCCCAAGTTTCTGACTCCTGCTGACTACTCTTTAACAGCCCCTTCCTCATCACACTATTTCAAAAGGTTTTTATTTTGTTTGTTTTATTTTATTTAACCAGTTTATTTTTTTACTTTATTATAGAAACATTGCATCATAACATTATATAGGTTTAAGGTATGTGTCATTGGTGCATAAAACTTTGCCACAATTGTATATTATATCTGTTTAACATTGTTACTTTATGTCGTTTTCTAAATTTGATGGGATAATCCTCCTCAATTTAAAAGATGGCATAATGTTTTGTAGGTGCCATTGTTATAGAGCGACCAAATGTGAAATGGAATGATGTTGCTGGTCTTGAAGGAGCCAAAGAAGCACTTAAAGAAGCTGTGATATTGCCTATTAAATTTCCTCATCTTTTTACAGGTACAATGGCTTATAAGTCAGTGTTTTTTGATGATTTTTTAAAAACACATTTATGACTGAGGTAAAGTATTGTGAAATCTCGTTACCATGCCGTGAGTTATTATCTTAAATTCTATTATAAGGCTGTGACAAACCTTTACCCAGACATAGTTCTTTCGTATGCATATACATGTTTTGAGATTAATATGTATTAAATGAATAGATATAATATATTGCAAAACAATCTGAACATAAACTAGTAGTACAAAGATACGTCACCAATGTAAGAACTACTGTGCACTCATTGAGTCTACGTCTACGTTCAGAAATTTAGATTTTCATTATAATTGACATGGAAGAACGCACATATATAAAGATCGGAAAAGCAGGTTATAAAATAGGCAGTCACATATAGATGTGTGCATGTGTGGAATCATATATACATATACATGTGGAATCACATGTATATATGAAATCCTATATGTGTACCTATATGTATACATGATTCTATGGTAAATATATGTGCTGACGTGTCATTCTCTTGATTGACAGTATTAATGTAGACATAAGAGATTATATTTTAAGTGACTTTTTCTTTTGCCTTTCATTTGAAGTTTGGCAGTGGACACATGCTAGTTTTATAAGAGTATTTTCATTCCTCACAAAGAGGAGCAAGCACTAGTGAACAGTTTTAGGTGACGTGTGTGCCTTCTGGCAGCGGAGGACCACTGACCACCTGGAGGACAGGTTCTGACCCACCAGCTTGGTAGAGTCGAGCAGTAGCGGCAGCACAGTCATCCGTCTGTGCCAAACCATTCCTTCACATTGTCCTTGTGCCTGGTAGCCTGCGTTTGTGACACAGCTGCAGCCATACTTTAACCGTGAAACAGAGGCTTTTCCTTTGGGAAACACGGCTGGTCTATGTAGAGAGTAGAATGTGATCTTGGCCTCAAACTGAGCAGGTCCTAACAGTGCTGAAGAGCAAGTAACCCTTTATGCGTTCCTTTCCACTAGCTGAGGTACAGTTTACAACTTAACTTCAGGAATATGGAACTTCACAGTTTAAAGGCTGTCCTCAAAATCCTAAAACTTGCAAATAGAGTTGAATTCATGGTACTACTCTTACACCACTGCTTTCCAAATTTGAGTCATGTATCATCTTAACTTGTGCCATGTATGTGTACCATCATTATTTATTAAATTTTTATCACTCACAGTTAGAACGTTTATCAAGTAAGTATGCCTGTAACCATCATCCAGGTTAAAAATATTACCAATAACTGAAGTCCCTCTCTGCCTTTCCTCTGCAAGGTAACCACTCTCTTGATTCCTAAAGGGATAGATTATTGTTCCTGTGTCTGAACTTTTAAATTGTCTCACTTGTTTTTACTTAGTAAACAATTTAAAAGACTGCTTTGGATCTGTAAGTGGAAAAATTCATGTTTTTCTAATACACATTTAAAAAGTATTCAATAAAAAGTTATTTGTTTACCACTATAAAACACTTCCTATGCCATCCATGGTATATATACCACATTTAAGGGAAAGTGACAAATAATTATAAACATCTAAGACAGGAAAATAGAATTTTAGTAAAAACTGAGACTTTCATAGTGGTAAATGTATAACAGTTTAGTTTTAACATTAATTATCCGTGTTTGTTTGTTTTTTTTAAAGGAAAGGTACAGGCAGGAATAAAGGCAGTAATAGGCAAGCAGACAGGGGAGGAGGAAGAAACACCCTGTTTATTTTTCATTAAGTTAATCACACTGGTTGTGACCCCCAGACCCAGGACTGGAATCCAGTGGTATGTGGCCTGCATCCTTCAGAGGAGTTTAACCTAACCACTACTCTACCAGGGTGTGCCTCTGGTGTCGTTCTGTTACAGACACTGTGTACCCATCCACACTTAGTTTTCATGATGTGTACTTGATATTTTTATTGCCAAAGTATAACCTAGCCTGGTTTATTTTCAATAACATTATGATTTCTCATTAGCACTTGTTGTATTTTGGCAAAATTAGGGTTTTAGGTAAAGTCTTCTTAAACAAGCTTATAATACCTATAATAATAACCAGTAATAACCTATGCTTCTCTGTGGAATCAAGAATTAAATGAGGTCAGTGAGGGCCCAACCAAACTATTAATTTTACTCCTTCAAAAGTCGTAAATATATACAAGAACATACTTCCAGCAGCCCTTCCCTGGCAAATTACTTTCCCCTACAAGATTCTTGTGTGGAGCAGTGAGCAGTACACACATTAGATGCTTAGGAAGTGCCTTTTACCTGCCCTCTCTTCCCCCACTGGACCATAGGCACACAGAGGACAGATTCTTCTGCATCCCCAGTTCTCTAGGCATTGTGGTTTGGGTGTGTATTGATTGAATGAATATATAAGTGTGTAAGCAGTCAAATGAATTTCCCATAGAAGGATTAAATCTATGTAAACACACTTTTTACAAAGTGGTCTTTGAAAAAAGCAAGTAAAAAAAATGTTTGATGCATACTTACATGATTTATATTTAATTTTTTATTCTACTGAGACTTTTAAACTTTTTAATGGGATTTTCGGTATGAGTAATGTCTCTGGTAACTGAAATTCACCGTCTTGAAGTCCTCTGTTAGTTTTTCTGATGTGAATTTCAGGCAAAAGGACGCCTTGGAGGGGAATCCTGTTGTTTGGGCCACCTGGAACAGGGAAGTCCTATTTGGCTAAAGCAGTAGCAACAGAAGCAAACAACTCAACATTTTTTTCAATATCTTCCTCTGACCTTGTTTCTAAGTGGTTGGGCGAAAGTGAGAAGTAAGTAGTAAGTTAATTTTTGTAACTTTTTCTTTGCTGGATACTGGCTGTATCAATCTATAAAGTAGTAGGTTTCTTACATCTTTTATAGGCAGAGAGGTGCTATAATGTGCATATGAATACTCGTTTCTGCCAGATCAGTCCCCAGTGTGAAATAGGGAAAAGACAGCAAAATGAATTTTATTGTCATGTGTCTTTTTTTAAGAAACTGAAATCTTTTATTTTATTTTAGGTTAGTTAAGAACTTATTCCAACTTGCCAGAGAAAACAAACCTTCCATTATCTTCATCGATGAAATTGACTCTCTTTGTGGCTCCAGAAGTGAAAATGAGAGCGAAGCTGCACGTCGCATTAAGACAGAGTTCCTGGTTCAAATGCAAGGTCGTGCTTACTGGTCTTTAGTAGTTTTACCTCGCCCCGCACCCATTATCAGAAAACACTCAGGCAGAATGTCTCCACTCTAACAGACCCGATACTTCATTTGCCATGTTTCATGTTGGTTTTCTTCCATGTGCTTGTTTTAACCCAGTTGTGATCACATATGGGACTCGCTGCCAGGAACAATATCAGCAAAAGGGCTATGTAGACAACAAAGGAAATCATTCAAGAAATATTTTGAAAAAAATATTAATAGTATTCATGCACAATCTTAGGAGATTTGATTTGGGGGAATATTTGTGTCATATTAGAATGCAATATTGGGTTATATGCAGCTTTTTTTCAGAGAGACTGAAGGTAAGGTGCTTTAATATTAAAGCACCACATTCTTAGCATACAGATGAGATTTAAAGAACACTAAAGTGACAAGTTATTTTAAATTTTGCCTATTTTGATGCAGGGGTCGGTGTGGACAATGATGGGATTTTGGTTCTGGGAGCTACAAACATACCCTGGGTTCTGGATTCTGCCATTAGGCGAAGGTATGATGTTCAGTAAATCATCGTATTTCTAACTGCACATATAACAAGGAAATGATTCCCTTTTTGTCTGGTGAGAAAATATTCTGATAATTTCAGAATTTTTCTAGTGTGCCCTAACCCAGTTGTTCCCCTCCCTTGGGAGAAGAGTAGCAGGCGTTTGTCTGCTACATTGAAGATAGATGACCGTATCTAGAATCTTTCATATTGGAAAATATATTACCTGATGCTTGTCTTCAGTTTCAATTAAGCTTTATTGGCATAGATGCTTCTGAAATTTAGATATATTTTGATATCTCAACAGAAAACACATAATGTTAGCAGAATGATAGTTACACAGTATAAGTTATAATTTGATAAACAAGATATATTTGCAGTTAAAAAGTGTATGCCTGGCATGCCCCTGTGGCTCAGGTGACAGAAACGTTAAAGGTGCAGGCCATTTAAAGCCCAAGGACCCAGGTTTAAGACACAGGTGGGAATAAAAAAAACAAAAGTATGTCTGTCAGTTTCAAGTTGAATGTGAAACATGAGCTCCAGGACGGATATACAGACTCATCTCTCAGAATTCCCTACTCTGGTCGTTTTATCTCGTGTGGTAAAGATGAGCGCTTCAGTTCTTGCCTCTTGTATCCCATTTACTGGAGTGCAGCATGCTTAGATTACCATCCAGTTCCAAGAAAGGAAATGTGCCGGGGCTTTTGGTTTCTTTTTGTTTTTAATGACCTTATTGTGAGCCTATCTATAGAAATAGTGAAAACTTTAAAAGTGTTTAAATTTTTAAAATTCATCTCATGCCACCTGGAGAAAAAGTCTTCATACTCTTAAATTGTTTCTCATTGCATCCTCCCTATCTCCAAGTACTGAATTTCTGAGAAAGTCAACAAAATTACTGTTACTAAAATACAGTTTTTATGATTTAATAGAATTTTTTTCTAGTGCACTTATTTTAGCAAAGTAGATGTTTTGTGTAAAAAATATATGCTTATACATTTAAGATTTGAATAATTTTAATATTTGAATTTAGAGAATTATTGTCTCTCCTACTTGTTATTCATATTAGGTCCTTGATCAGGAGTTCATAATACATAATTTTATGAGAAACTTATCCTGTTTGTCACTTGTCATGAATCCTAGACATTAAAACATATGGCCAAAATAACCCAGAAATTATGTGAGAATGACTAAGTCAATCCCAACTGGTCTCCAGGCTCTTCTGGTTTTATTTGTTAGTTTAATGTGTTCTGGATAGTTTCCCTGTATTTGACATAAGTATATATGTTTAACTCTAATACATACGGGCTTATTTTACTTAGCTTGACTTTGTATAAATGCAAATATTTAAAGATTTTGTTTCTTCTAGAAACTATTTTAACTTTCAGTTGAAACTAAATATATTTATTAATATTTTGACCTAATTGTTTTGATTTGAAGATTTGAGAAACGAATTTATATTCCTTTGCCTGAGGCCCATGCCCGAGCAGCAATGTTCACACTGCACTTGGGGACCACTCAGAACAGTCTGACAGAAACAGACTTCCGAGAACTTGGGAAGAAAACTGAAGGGTATTCAGGGGCAGATATAAGTATCATTGTGCGCGATGCGCTTATGCAGCCTGTTAGGAAAGTACAGTCAGCGACTCATTTTAAAAAGGTAAGTTTTATCCATCTTTCATATATTTAGAAAAGCATGTTTCTCAACCGTTATAGATTTGTCTTCAAAACATTTTAGGAAGATTTTAGTTTTGTATGATAAGTAGATTTACATAATAGCCTTTTTCATTTCATTGAAAATACCTTATATTACAGACTATAATGTGCACCTTTTCTGGCCCACATTTGTGAGGGAAAAATAAGGGGATGCAGTGTACACTAGTATGGTACTAATTCCATATCCATATAAATGTTTTTAATTCTTTCATTTCTTGTACCTTGTATCTGTTCTTATCTTTTGTAATTATTTGTTACATCAAATTCTTGTGCCATAATATTTTTTTAAATATTGAAATTCCTTTATAATATAAAAAACCAAGTACCAAAATACAGAGAAATAAAGATTTGAATTAAAAATCATAGCAAAAGATTTTTTTTCCTGAAAGTTTACACCAAAAACGTGGGTACAAATTGTATATGGCAAAATATGGTAAATTTTCCCATATAGTTTGTTTATTAATAGATATTACTAATAACCCTAAAATGTATTAAGATTATCTGTGCAGTTATTTTCAAAGTACTTGTAAGCATAGAAATTTGAGTATAGAGTTGCCTTTACTGTAGCTGGAATGTCTATGGGAGAATCCAATGCATTTCCACCTCAGTAACAAAGTAAACATAATAATAGCTAATGCTGTTTAAATGTCCATACGCCTGTCACTGCGTTCTGCCCATGCTTTAATATTCATTTGATTTCCACAAAAACTGCACAAGAGACGCGCTTTGCCACTGTGGCGGTAGGTGTGCGTGCAGGTGCTCAGGTTACGTGTACTGGCGCCTGGGTGACAGCGCGGTTGGCCCAGGGCCACTGGAGAGCAGCAGAGGCGTGCTTTGCTCTCGGTGTAAGGGCCACTTCAGAATCTGAAGTCTCCGCCGCTCTGCGCTCCACCTCCTGTGATCTGTAAGAGTAAGTTGAACATTTACAGTTGAGATAGTTTTATAAAAAGACTGGTTCCACAGTATCCACTGTAAGAGTGCAAAAGTTATTTGGACAAATACTCTTGCTCTGGACAGCAGTATCCAGTATGACTCCTGAACAGAGTATGGAAACCCTGAAACACTATTAGGAAGCCTAATTGAACTACAGATGGTAAGACTAATATATCATGACTAAGTCGTCACATAGGTATCAGTCATATACCACAGTAAATAAGTTTTTTAGAAAAGATGATAATCCTGGTTAAAACATGAGTTTGAAGCCCACCTCCATAACTCCGTTATATCTCCTTAAGGAAATTACATTACCTATTAAGGGTCATTTTCATTATCTCTAAAGTAGGAATGATAACAGTACCTTGAAGTGCTGTTGGGAGAATGAAAATAATTACAGCAGGTCTTCGAAAAACCTCATTTCATTATCATATTGATGAGAAAAAAAAAATTAGTCGGACCTGCACCTGCTTTCTTTTTATGTTGTTTGCTTAAAGTTGCAGTTTCCAAGTGAAGGCTTAGATTAAATGAGGACTTTCTGTTTTGATTAAACACCATTCAGGTTACCTGAACAATCCAATAAAAATTCAGCTCTCCTTTTTTAGCGTTTTCTTGCTCTTCTAGAGAAATATAATAGGCCCATAATCAAATTTGTGCCACAGCATTGTGTTTTCTCTTAAATTCTTTTTGCTATTTAGACACTATAGAGATCCTTAGGAATTCACTCGTTCCCTGCCCTCTTACTTTCTGTCAAGGGATGGCTTATATGACCCTAAGCCAGGTCCTTGTTAGGTGGGTAACAAGGTGAAGCAGCCAGATGGATTTAACAACAGCCTTTTGTATCACCAATAACAAAAGATCTAGAGCATTGTCTCTAGAGCATTGTCCTTTGCTCCATTTGTAAAACTAATTATTTCAATTTGCCTATTACTTTTTCTTTATCAAATGTCTGATGTCCTAATCTGGGCCAAGAGGTAAGTCAGAAAGTATAAGAATCAAAAAATACAAAAATCCCTGCCTGCTAAGCTGAAATTTGAGGAGGACTGGCAATAAGATAAGCTTAATAAATAAAAAGTTTTTTCGCCACACCTCTCCAATCCTCAGATAATTTTTAAGATTGATCACAACACAGGAAAGCAATTCCCAATTAAATATAAATTCGTTGCCATTTACATGTTTACATGTGACTGTCACTTCAGTTTTTTTTCTGGATGTCATTAAAGCTTTATGTTTTAAGTCAGTTGTGATCATAAAATATCACTGAAATTACATTTAGCATTTAAATTTGTGCTTATGTTTAATGATGTTTGTTGAGAGAAATTCAGTAATTTTACACTAATGCTTCTAAATATCATGGAAGTCTCTCATCTGGAAAGACAGAAATGAGAATTTTTGAGTCTGTACTTTCAGTCTCTAGTATAATTTCCATTTAATAAACACGAGGAAAAAAGACATTGTAGCCATGTGTAACAGTCTCTCCTTTTTAAAAAATTCATTCTCTGTGATCAAGTAAGAATTTAATGTAGAAAATTTCAAAATATAGAAAAGCATCCAGAAAATAATTAAAATCAAAACAAATCCCATCAAGATGTAACCACTTTTTCTTGTATATTCTATTTTCAGAAGTAAATATTTGACAGAATAGTAAATTTTCAGATTCCAGATAACGACCTAGTAAATCTCCAGGTTTATTTAATGTGTTCAGATAATACCTCAGCTTACTGTTTACTCTAGGTTCGAGGACCTTCACGAGCTGATCCAAACAGCATAGTAGATGATCTGCTAACACCCTGTTCTCCAGGCGACCCTGGTGCCATTGAAATGACATGGATGGATGTCCCTGGGGATAAACTCTTGGAACCTGTTGTTAGCATGGTTGGACATTTTCTTCATTTTAACAAAAAAAATCAAAACATAATTTGTAATTTATTAGAGAGAAAAATTTTCAGTTATGTAAGATTAGCTGATACTGTGATCTGACATGTTGATTTAAAACAACTCAGAGTCACTGAATGTAAAATACAAAAAATAATTATCTTAAAGTATTTTCTTGGATATCAAGGAAAATTTAATTTTAAGTAAAAGACTATTTCTCAAAGACACAGTTTTCTTGATAGTCGTATATTGAATAAATTATTGTCAAGACTTAATTAAAAATAAAACTTTGGAAAGACATGCAGACACACAGACACATACACATAAAAATGTATGTGTGTACACTTAATTTCTTTTTTTCCTTTTTTTAAGGAACCAGGTATATAGGCAGGATGGAAGGCGAGCAGAGGCAGGCAGGCAGGGAGAGAGAGAAGAAAGAAGCACTTCATTTTAATGTTTACTCTGGTTGCTGCTCTGGGACACAAACCCAGCTCCCTGGGACGTGTGTGGACTCCACCAGGGCGCGCCAGATAGATAGATTTATGTATTAAGTAACCTTTTATTTGAGAAATTAGTAAGAAACTCTCTTTTGTTTTAATCCTTAAGGTATTTTTTAGAATGTTGGTCCTTTTGACCTTTTCCATATTTATTTTTTTATTTTTATTTAATTTTTTAAAGGAAAGGTGTAGGCAGGCAGGAAGTGAGAGAGAGGTAGAGGAAGAAGGGTTTTATTTATTTTATTTAGTTGTTCATCTTGGTCTTGAACCAGGGACCTTGGGATATATGTGGACTGTGCCCAGTAAGCTACACCACTAGGCCACCATACTATTTAACAGGAGACATAGCATAAAAATTTAGTTCTTTAATAACTGATACTAGCATATTTTTACCACTTCGATCTTAATTTAAACTAATAGTTAAAAAGTCTGAATAGTCGATTGTGATTAAATGGTATTGTTTTACATAAGTGTGAATAACTGTGAACTATATTCCTTTTGAATTACACTTAGAAAACTTCTGTGTTGTGTCAGAAAAACTGATAAAACCTGAAAGGAGCCTGGGGACATATTTTATGATCTTCCGGCTGTTGTACTTCTGATGGGTAATAGGAGCCATAAATGATGAGGATCAGGACAAGACAAGCAATTGAAAGTTTCTGTGCAAAGAAATAATATACAGGATGTACTTTAGAAGAATAAGAGAGTTTATGTAACTTTGGGCACAGAGCAAATAATTAGATTTAACCTTAGGTGAAAGTTAGTAATGGTGATAATGGAACAAGGTTGAGTTCATCTGTTACTAATGTGCCTTTTTTTTCCCCTTGACAGTCAGATATGTTACGGTCACTGTCCAGCACAAAACCCACAGTCAACGAACATGATTTATTGAAATTAAAGAAGTTTACAGAAGACTTTGGCCAAGAAGGCTAAACCAAAGATAACAAGGA
This sequence comes from Solenodon paradoxus, assembly GCA_004363575.1. Classification (NCBI taxonomy): domain Eukaryota; kingdom Metazoa; phylum Chordata; class Mammalia; order Eulipotyphla; family Solenodontidae; genus Solenodon; species Solenodon paradoxus. Next base: position 2,045 of record RJWH01009605.1, on the reverse strand, counting down.
AGATACTTACCATGCGTGTTCTCTCTCATAGGTATTTTTACCTTTCTTGGATGGCATTCAGATTATTTACAGTAAAACTTTTACCACAGAGAAATATAAATTCCACTTCAGCATTCCTTTGTTTTATATGTACTTTTGCTCCATTACCTATTAAATACTCCTGTTAACATAAATGATAAAATAATGGGTTATAGGAAATGAGTGATTTACAAGTGGCAAAAAATAGAAATTACCCAGTAAAAAGAGAATTAAAATGGATTAAAACATAAATATTTTAAATTGTTATGACTGACAGTCATCGCAAAGAGCGTTTTTTTCCTTTTGTACTAAAATAAAATAGGGCTTAGTAAAATATTAAACATTCTCATTACTGTAAAATTTGTTTACTTTATTAAGAAATTTTAAATGACAGAATATTCACTCTCAGGGATGGCAGTAAAACAGCAAAGAGCACTATGATTGGACTTGAAGATTCTGAGTTATGTTCTGGCTAAGGCTCTTAAGTTGTGATAGGTTCATTTTTCATTTGTTTAAAGCAACAAGCTTTTTATATTTAGCTAAATAATACCTTTCACTGTGCAATCTCAAGACAGACTTTCTAAATTAGGCTGTTGTCTTATCTTGAAGAAGAAAATTGTATATTACAGTGTCTTTTTGTAGTAAGATTGACCAAAACGGTAAATACATACATACTTTAAAAATAACTATCATGAAATACTGTAATGGAACCTTTGCTAAAAGGAACGGCTTCCCTTTAGACTGTGGGAAGTTTCTTGTGTGTGATGTGTGTGTGTGTGTGTACATATATATATATATATATACATATATATATATATAATTGGGTTTTTTTAATATAGGCTAGCAAGGGTCTTGTCTTTTTATCGTATAAGTTCAAGGAATAGTTTGTCCTGGCCACATTTGTATACTATCAGCATAATGCTTCGTGAAGATTTAGACTTGAGCTGATGTCTCATTAAATATAAAATACAAGTTTGATATGTTAATCTTCAAATAAATAATCCAAGGGTGTGTGTTACACACTTTAGCATCAACACTACTGAGTTGTGCCTTTTACATTTGCATTAACTATACCTGCAAACGATTCAGTGAGCTGGAATGGGGTAGATGTCCTTAATTCCTCTAAAGTTCTGCCTCGCAAATGCTACACAGTGACTTGCATTTGAAAGTATATTTGCACATTTTAGATGTTACGTTACATGGTTGCCTTTGGGTTTTCTGTGCAGGTTGTTTTTGTTGATATTAAATGGAAATCGTAGTCCTGAAATGCTTTCTTCTGCGAAGTAAATTGATACAATCTACGATTGACAAGATTCTATTCGCGCCTTTATTTTGAAATAAGTTATCTTTCTGTAAAGATTCATAAAATAAAATATCTAAATTTATTAGTACAAAAGTCATTAAAATTGTTAGAGTACATACATGAAATTCTTTTTCGACAAATTTTGTATCAGACTTGGGAATGAACTTTGCACACTATCACTTCTTTGTGAACGTCTTATAAGATAATTTATATACTTTAACACTTCAGAATATACAGTATTACTATGAATTATGTTTTGAAAAGAATTAATGCAGTTATGTAATAGATAAAATCCAGAATATTTTTGAACCCAGAATTTGTTTTAAGGGCGTATTGCGCTTAAATTGGTCAAATACCTGACTGAAGAGTATATGTTTTGTGCTGATGAAAAAGTAGCTATTTTATCATATTTAATTCCCACGTGACTTTGAGCTATGTCTTACCGTGTCACTCTAGCATAGTTGTGATTTCTACGCTTACTCAGAAATACTATCTGGAATCTAGTAACTTTAGACTTATTCTAGAATGCTGGCCGTTTCCATGCGTTCTCTATGGACAGATACATTCTCAAGGAAAGTGAATATTCATGTTCCTTTTGTCTGGACTTTGACCTTGGTGGGATTTTGGGTATCTGTTTTCTGAACCTTCAAGAAAACCCTATTTGAGTACCTCTAAGTATGTCAATAAAATGTTAACTTTTTTTTTTTTTTTTTTTTTTTTTTTT